>PITA01010312.1:0-72609 GCA_004023965.1 Spilogale gracilis
CGTCTTATTCCTGGAAAACCCAGAGCTCTGTGTAGCCCCCAACCCGCCCTCAATCCCAGCTCCTTCCCCACCTCCAGGCATTCTTTCTTTTTCTTCGGAAAATGGAGCAGGTGCCCTAAGCAATTTAGAAAGAAACTCAAGGGGCTTATTTAACATGATTAAGGTCCAGGAACATTAGTAAAAAAATATATATTTGGCTAAGTGTAGACTTGGAATTCTAGAGAAAACCCCAGAGGCCAACCTACTATAGAAGAGCCAACAAAGCAGAAAGATCTCCCATCACTCCTCAACTCTCATTTTCTAAAGGCCCCATCTTTCCTATTTGGATGGCCTTCTACTTTATTCCCAACAGAGGCATTCGATTCATTTCCAGATGGAAACACAGGTCCTCACATTATGAAAAATCAGCAACCAGCATATGCAGAGCCCCATTTCCCTGTTTTAGAACATCAGTTGCATCTTCTCCAGGGAATTAGAGTGAAAGGGAGGTTGTGGCTTGTCCCTCCCCATCTCTGAAGTGGTTCTTCTTGGGGCTCGGATGCTCAGCAAATTACAAGAAGCACCCTTCCCTAATTCAAAGATGAGAACCGAGCTGGCCAGGCCAAAGGTTTTCGGCTCCACACATCTGGCCTGGGGTGTGACTACTGGCTCCCCTGGGAATACCAAGCCCCCGGAACAGGAAGAAGATACTGAATCATCCATTTGCTGACGTTCAGCTTGATGCAGGAAAGATGTTAGGGTTCAATGCCGACGGCCAAGAAAGCATTCTTGGGAGGTCTTGGGTGCAAAAAGATAGTTTTATTAAAGCACAGGAAAAGGACCCAGAGAAAGAAAGAGCAGCCCCGGGGTCATATGGAGTGTCCTATTACGTATTTTCAAGTTGGGAAGGGGTTGGAGATAGCATCAGTAGTCTCTAAGAAATTTTGGAAGCAAGGTTTCCAAGAGCCTGAGCAGGCTAGCTATTGTTAGGAAAAGGTCATTTATTACCATCTAACAAAACCCTAGTCATGAGACCCTACAGAGGGTCATATGGTTGGGGGATGATTGCCAACATGTACCTTGGGGGAAGAGAGATAAAGGAAATTTCCAAAGAAATTTTTGTATCTTAAAGTAGACTTATAGGATCCTGGGTTGGGCTAAGATTGCCTGTGCCCTTAGCAAAGTATTAACCTGAGGCAGGTGAGTCCCTAGAAGAATGTCACTCTGCCTGTTTCAAGGACTCATCAAGGGCCTTTTAGGTAGTAAGGAAATTTAATAATTTCTCTTCTGCCTTTGTTTCCCACATCACAACCCACAGTCATGTCCTACTTCTCAGAGATGAGCTTGAGATTTCCTCTGTAGGCAAGGGAGGGGCTGGATGAAGCCCACTTCTCACCAGAACTAAGCCCTGGCCAGTCCTTGGTTGGCTGGCTTTGCTTCCGGGTAGCCAAGAAACAACCCACGGGGTCACCACTCACATCCTCTGCCACCCCCACCAGGGCTGGGGCCCTCTGCGGAGAAGTCCGCCATCCATGCTCTGGGGTCTAGAGCTCGGCAGGCCCCCCCACAGGCGGCAGGCCCCCGGACCTCAGGGCCAGACTGTGTGATCGCTCACATGCTTTCCATCCACGGACCCTCTTTGAAACATTAAGGGCCAGGGGCAGGAAGCTAAGGTAGTTCAATAGGATTTTTCTTTTGTCCAGCCGTTGATGACTAAAAAGAGAGGATACTTAAGCACCAGCAAGGCTAAGCCACTAAAGCGGAAGGAAACACAGACAGGCCCTACCGTAAGGGTATTTGGTATCCAGCTTGCTCTCGGCAGTCCTCCTCCAAGGCAGCAGGTCATCGCTGCACCCGTTCGGCATTCCGTTATACCCGATGCCAACAATCTTGTTCTCCGCATTCACGATGCAGGCTCCAACCTACAGGGAAACGTGCCCAAAGGCATGGTGACTTTGACGAGGTTGGTCTGCCCCTGGACGGGCAGCACATGAAACCAGAAGCTGGCAAAACTCCAAAGCGCACATGTAGCTTCCGAAGGTGTGTGAATAATTCTTATCTCTTCACTTGCTTTCCATGGCAGCTCCCACAAGCCAGAGAAAGCACACCTCCTAACCCCAGAGGGGGTCCAAGAAGCCATGAATGGTGGCAGGTGAAAAATGTAAGCACCCAAGGGTGCAGCACAGAAAACAGATTTACTCTGCCTTTAAGTTGCTCAGCACCCACCATAAAGAAATAAATTTCTTTATTTCCAGATATCTCTGTGTCTGTGAGTGTACAAACATTCTAGAAAACTCACTTACCTGGGAATTTGGGTCTTTGCTTCTCTGTGCCGATAAGAAGGCCACCGCCATGAAATACTCAGGCCATTCCAAATAGTCATCACGTTTTTTGCAGGGAACTTCACTCATGCTGGGTCTAGAAGGAAAACAATGATCGCAAAAAGCATTTTGGTACCCCTGCTTTCCAGGTCAACGCAAACACATGTCAGCTTTGGATCTGCAAAGTCAAACAATTTCCGGGACATTTATCCGGTCAGAAATCACAGATCATGGGACCTCAGACCGTGCCTGGTCTTAAGAGAAAAATTAAGTTATGTTACTGTTTCAGAAGTTTGGATCTGGCACATAGTTTCACATTCCCTAATATTACATGTATGTACTGCTTTCTCATAGCATTTTTTCTCAACCTGCTACAAATGCCTGCACCACAAATTGTTCTCATCCGTCACCTCCCTCCCTTAGGAAATAGAGCCAGCACAAGAGGGACAGAGGGATTATTGATCATCTACTACATTTCAGACACTGTGAAGGGTTATACACATCACCTTATTCAAGCCTCACTCCTAGCAAAGGTAGTAACATCCCATCTTACAGAGACTCCCCTAAATCACGCAGGATTATTATCTGTGCCAAATTTCACTGGGGCTGTCCCAGCTCTGATATTAACCAGATAATCTGTCCCTTTTCTTTCCCCTTGGATTCCCCAGATGAAAACAGACGTTATTACCTCTGAGCATCACCTCTAAGCACTGAATCAAATGGGGAGAAACAGGGAAAAGTGTCAAATGCTACTAGGGAGGTGAAGTTTTTAGTAATGTGGCTCTATTCAGTCACCAGGCAGGCACAAGCTGATCTACAACAGGGGGAGCCCCTGATACTTCTAGTAAGGGGTAGGGTCCTTTCAAGGGAAACTAAACTGCACAAGGGAGGAGGGCAACACAAGAACTGAGTAGGTTATCAAGGAGCATTCCCAGGCATCTGGGGAGAAGGGAGGTGTGAATGTCCCTGCACTTGGGCTCCTGTAGCCCTTGGCTTAAACCAGGCAGTGCATCAGACTGGGAGGCAGTGAAAAAGTCACTACTGGGAACCATGATTATCCACTGACTCTGCTGCCCAAATTCCGAGATGCCTGTAAGCCCTGTTAACACACAGCGTTAGCATGCATAATCGCTGTAGGGTGCCAGGTACGTGCCCACAAAACAGGAGGTGGGAGGGGAAGCAGAGAAGGAAAGCGAGGTGTTACTCCAACGTCTGCTTTCACGCTCAGGGGAGCCCCGAAACCCAGCTGCAGCATCAGGAGGGACGCTACTCCAGGACACTCCTGGTCACATGCGGGGAGAACCCACGCTCCTCCACCTACCACCCCTACCGGAGTCCCAGCCGAGCCAAACCACTCATCCAGAGCCGCCAAGTGGGCGCAGGAAGTGCCTGCCTGACCCACCCTCCGCTCCCACCCTCCCTCGGCTTCCTAGAGGGAGCAAGTCTCAAGTTTTCCCGCCCTCCCAGCCCGCACCCGCTGGCCCCGCAGGAGGTTTCCCTGGGAGGGGGGGCACCCTCGGGCTTCCCCGCCGCTAGCCTGGCGTCCCGCACCCCCGCGCCACGTGGCGCGCAGGCCGCCTACCCGCACGGCAGCACTGGCTCAGGTTGGTCCTCCGTTCCTGGTCCGGGATCGCACGCCGCCTACCCGCCGCCGCCTCGCGCGGGGGGAGAGGAAGTCGAGCGAAGAGGCGGGGCCGCCGCGGGGCCGGAAGGTGATAGCGGCCGGGCGGCCACGCGCTCTAGGGAGGGGGCCCCGGCGGGCGCGCGCTGGACTCGGAGCTCCTGGGCGAGGTCGCCTCCGCTTCCCTGTCCCGGGCACGGAGCTCGCTCGGCCCCGGATCTGGCCGGCGACCTCCAGGACCAGCGCCCAATCCTCCCGGGGCTGGTTGCCTCCCGTTGTTGAGGGGGATAGTTTGGGATTTGACCCTGACCGGGCAAGGGCTCCTGGACTCCCTTTGAAGCCGCCCTCGAGGCCGCTGGACGGGGACCCGCGGAATCCGTCCCCCCCGCCCCCGCAGTGGTGGCCCCCAGCTGGCGCCTCAGGTTTCCTGAGCCTCTGCCCGTTCGTGGTTTCCAGCCGGGGCCCTGCTTGGGGCTGCTTCTGGGGCTCTGACTTGATAATTGTAGCATTTTTCAGATCTCTGAATCTGAGGGTTGGGTGGTTTGTGTTGTTGATGGTGAGTTTGTTTTTACCACCATTCACCGCCCCCCCATCTACCGTCTACTTAAAGCTCACCCTAAATCTCTATTCTTTGTAAATAAAAGACCACCCCAAAGAGTCTAGTGCCTTGAAACTGAAAAGGGCTGGAAGTAATGAGACCTGGATTTGGTCTCTGGGATGGGCCTGTGGTGTCACTGTCACGGGGAATGGGGAAGGGTAGAGCTTCACAGTTTCCTGCAGGAGGGGTGGGGCGGGACGCTAGTCCTCGAGGCACAAAAGTCTTGAAGTTACATTTGCATTTGTTCTTTGCATGGCCCGCTTAGTTTCCACTCAAAGGGTGTGAAAAGGCCAGAGCTGTGCACTGAAGCCTGCTACCCCTTCCGAGCCGGTACCCTGCGCCGGTGTACACCTCTCAGGCTTTCCCCCATGGGTTGGCCTTATATAACATTTCTCACCCTGTGGTACAATTGACTAAAAAAAAATAAAAATAAAAAAAATAAAAAATCAGAGAAACGGTTTGGGCCAATAGGAAAAAGCATCAGGGAAATCTATGAAGCCATGGCCCCAAGGAAGTAACTCAGATTTTCTTGAACTTCATTATTCTGTTCAAACGTATAAGCCCTCATCCTGGTGGAACACGGGTTCCCGCGCAGAGAATGACAAAAGAACCTCTTCTGTGTCACGCATTGGGCTTGAGGATACTGTCAGCGCTCGATAAATAATAGCTACTGTAATAATCATGAGTCCTGATCAGCACACCCCAGATCTGAGCCACTAATCCAAACAAAAGCTTGTTAACTATATTAATTTAGCCTAACAGGGGATGAATGATGAGAAGAAACAGTTGGTTCTATCTAATTTCTCACTACTGCAGACACATCATTCTTCGTCTCCATGGTCCAGCCTGTAGTTTCAATAATTAAATTATGTACTGCGTTTCATGGATGCTGGGAAAGCAAAGAGAAAAATACTTCATCATTAACTACAGGTTTTTTTTGTTTTTTGTTTTTTTTTTTGCTTTGGTAACAGGCTTGAAAGAGCTACACAGATTAGGATGATGATTTTTACTGTCAAGATAACTTTACTTGGCTTGCTTGTTGCCACTAAAACATATTATATATTGAGCGCTTGGTTTCCCCTCCCCCTCCCAAATCCCCAGCTTGGTCTTTGTCACATTCATCTATAGTCTTCGAGTCTTCATAGATCCATTTCTCTTCTTACCAATCTCCAGCCGATACATCACCAATTGCTGCTGGTCCTTCAACCACAACATCATTAAGCTTTCTTCCTTCCTCTGCTCTATAAAGACTGTCATACATAATTTAGTTACTTCTCATCATTCTCCATTCTGGTCAGCTCACACACTCTGCTGTGCAATAAATTCCGAATCCTGCTTGCTGCGAATGCATCACCCTGGATGTGCCTGCATTTCACAGCAAGTCTCTCATCTTACAAGATGACATCATTCATAACACAGGAAACACCCCCTGATTCATAGTCTCGGAACCTGAGCTTTCTGAGCACCCACAACCAACCCAGGCAGCCAAGGAGGAAGAAAAATGCATTCCTTGGTTTATCTTGCTCATTAACACCTTGTAAGTCCAAGTGTGAGTGTAAGTGTTAAATCTCTCTTACTAATACCTTGTGTTTGGGTTTATAATTGAGGCTCTTTGTCTACTCACCACAGCTGCAGAGGCTCATTATGTTTCAGCCACAATCAAGGGCAAGGAGGGGGTGCTTCACTTAGGGGTGAACACAGTCAGACATTTGTAAGGACCCTTGCCCCAGGCTGGGCCTGGGTTCTCTGCTTCCGAGACTGTGGATGAGCTGTGCCTGCTCTGTAGCATGACCTGGAATATATTTCAGGACCTTGAAGGTGGGAGATCTCAATGAGAGAAATCAAAGTCAAGGTGAGATTCTTTGGGGGCTCTCTCCAGTGGGGCTCTGATGGCATTATGGATGTCTACACTACCAAGATACTGCTTCCCCCACCACCTCTTGCCCAGAAAAGGTTGTGACTTGCAGCCCGAAACAGGCAGGGCGTCTGGAGGGCAGCTGATGTGTGAGTCAGGAGTTGTCATGGGAGAAAGGCACACTTGGACTCAAACCAGAGTTTGAACTCTAGTTCTATTTCCTACTACCCAAAGAACCTTCAGAAGGGACCCACGTTCTTGGAGTGTTTGTGTCCTCATTGGCAAAGTCAGTAACATTCAATCATTTTTTGTTAATCCTCTGTGTGCTCAGTGCTGCGGATACTAACATTAAACAAAATCAAGCAGCCCTTGCCCTCACAGGACTTACGCTGCACCCCAAACGAATGCTGAATCAGTGAACCTCAATGCTGGCTCAGTGAGCACAAGAAATGTTATGATCAAAGTCTCCTGTTGGAATCTTAATCCATTGTTGGTTCTTAATCCATTGTCTTGGTTCTTAATCGATAGTCACCAGGGTCAAAAATTGCTTTTCATAGCTCCACACCACACTTAGAGGCAAACTACCAAAGTTTCTGTTTTTCAGAGGAATAATTGTTTATATTTCCATGAAGCAGTCCAAACTAGAGAGAACTGTTTAAACCTTAAGTCTGGGGATGACCAGAATATCTGCTAAACCAGAGAAGAAAGAAAATTCTAGAAAAGAAATGACATATGTGTTATTGTGTGTATATATATATGTATATATATGTACATATATATACATATATATATTTTAAGACTTTATTTATTTGGCACAGAGCGAGATCACAGGTAGGCAGAGAGGCAGGCAGAGAGAGAGAAGGGGAAGCAGGCTCCCCACTGAGCAGAGAGACTGATGTGGGCCTCGATCCCAGAACCCCGAGATCATGACCTGAGCTGAAGGCAGAGGCTTAAACCACTGAGCCACCCAGGTGCCGTCAATATATATCTTTTTATATGTGTGTCAGAACATGAGGTCAGTTGTTCACAATGGAAGACATACAGACTGCAGATTGATACATCAGAATATTAATATCTAAAAAATTAAAGATTCCTGGGGCGCCTGGGTAGCTGCATTGGTTGAGCATCTGATTTCTGGTTTTCGTTCAGGCCATGATTTCAGGGATCATGGGACCGAGTCCCTCATCGGGCACCACACCGAGCTTGGAGTCTGCTTCAGATTCTTTCCCACTCCTTCTTCCTCCTCCTCTGAGCTCCTCCCCCTCCTCTCTTTCTCTCTCTCAAATAAATAAATAAAATCTTTTTTAAAAAAATGTTTAAAAAGTCAAGATTCCTAAATAAGATTTTTGTTCTGAGTTGATGGCCTGATTATCTTTATTGCCACACATCTTCAAAATCACAGGAAACATTAACTTGACAAATGCACAGAGCTGGGTGCTTTGCTACTGTATGTCAGTAAATGTTAGTCGACCAAATTAAGGAAGAGACAATAATTGCCTTATGCCCCAAACTTTGGAGCACGTAACATATAAAGAGAAGTCTTCATCTATAAACTCTAGTTATATCTCTCTATCTGCTTCCTTTCTCTCTCTGCATTTAATGGACCAGGAAAGACATCTGATACATGACATTTTGGGGTTGGCGGATCAGTAAGCAAGGGCGGGCAGAATTGTTTTCAAGATATGTAGCATCTCAGTCTTAGGATTTTGGTCTCAGCCTGCAAATAACCATCTCTAGAACAAGAATGAAAGGCAGCTGGGAAGGCTGTCTGCTTTTTCATGGTTATGTCATCTCTCCCCACGACTTGCTTTTCCTCTACACAGCTGAACTTGTAGCCTCTTTCATACATAACTGGTTGAAGTTGATGGAAATTACATGTCTTATCACTCTTTAAAAGAAAAAAAAATACATAAAATGTAAATCTAAAAGAAATGGGCAATTTTCTTGTACCACTTTATATTTCTGTGTAAGTTACCAAGTGCCAATCATTCTTACTTTTTAAAATTCAAATTTGTCAAGCAGCATGTAAGCTTTCAATGTTGTACAAGAAAAGATAATGCTTCGTGTGGAACAGTCACTTAGGCTAGTTCTGCAAAAGTGCCTGCAAAAGAGAATTTATCAGATTGCTGGTTTTATGGAAATATTAACGACCTCATTAAATTGTCCCTCTGCTCAGGGGTCACCGTGGAATTTACTGAAAAGTAATCAGCAAGGCATTATGGTCCTAGATGTAGAATTCTTTATTGACCTCAAAATCACGGCTCAATTTCTAGTGTCTGTTCTAACTAATGTAACAAGATGAGTACCCAAGAACCATTGTAAATGAAAGCCACCATTAAACTGTTTTCGGAAGTTAATGGCTATCATAATCTGCTTGGCGTATTGTGTCTTCCCCCAGCTAACCAGAGAGCTCATGGAGGGTAAACTTCTAAAATGAAAAAGCAAGAATTAAATTAATATTTCACTACCCCAGCTCCCTGTGAACATGTACACGGAGATAACATCTGGGATGCAGCCATGACAACGATCAGTATCAAGAGCTGCACTTGCAAACAAACGAAATAAGGAAGGAAGCCTATCTTATGTGAATAAGCATTGACACTGTTCACAGTAAGAAATTCTAGGCTGTGATGCAGGAGACGATGGAGAACATGGCAGAACAAGGTCAGAGTCCTCCGAAAGTCCCATTTTTTATCAACCTCCATCGGCTCGAGTGTTCGATCGATGACCCAGAGGTGAGGAAAGGTAGAGAGCTGTCAGCCACGAAGCGTTTTGAGAAAGTTTGATAGTAATGCTACCTTCAACTTAGCCCTGGACTGAGTTAAATATCAAACAAAGGGAGTAGAACGACACTCGTGAAGTCATCCTTATGAGAAGGAGGGAGATTTAATAGTTTGGTGGTTACAGTAACCACCAGCCTGCGAGAAAAATCAATATTGACACGGTGTTAGAATCACACCAAGAGCTCCTGGAGTCGAGCCATTTCACTGAAGAATAAACCCAGATTCATTAAGGTAGAAAGTCAGGATGTGGTAGGAGGTCAAGTACGTCCTGGGCTCTTTTGTCCAGAAACCGGAGAAGATGTTCTTCTTTCAGGATCCGAGTGGTTTTTAAAAACATAGAATTGACAGAGCTAGAAGTGACCCTGGCCATCACTGAGAACAGCCCCTTCTTTTTACAGATAAGGAGATAATGGCCCCAAGAAGATTACTTGGTATGCCCTCATTCACACAGCTGATCTGCTGTGATGTCCTCCACACCACACTGTTGGGCTGTTGGTCCCCAGTCTTAGAGCCTATGAATCAAACCACAAGTGTTTATTGAGAGCCTCTGTGGAAGGCACTCTGCTAAAAAAAATAGAAAGCTGAACCAGTTTTCTCTGAGTCTTTGCCAGAGAGGAGATAAAAGTGCATAACAGGTTAACCAACATTCACTGGTGAAGCAGCATGTAAGACAATAATAAAGAGCTGTCCCCAGGTAGGACATGAATTGTCATGTGTGTCTTCTACCTCAAGAAAACCCCCTTCTGCCCACTCAAGAGGTGGTTTACGGACACAGAAGTACTCCTGCTCCCTTCAGTATTACTTCCATTTAGTCTAATATTCTGTGTATAACCCAGTTTGGGTCGTTTTGTTTATTTGTTTATTTGTTTGTTGTTTGTTTTTGTTTTTTTTGGAAGAAGTGCAAGATCCACAAAATGAAAAAAAAAAGTCTGCACAGACATAGAGAAGCATCAGCATCTCACCCTTGAGTAGAAGAGGTTGTACTAACTGTAGTCCATACAATGGAAAGGAAAGATCCCATCTGAAGAAATCTGAATCTCCTCCTAGAGCTGTGGGAAAAATCAGACGAGGAAGAGTGAATGTCACTCCTTGCACTCACTAAGTATTCAATGGGAATATATCTCCCACAGAATCATAGCCCCCAAGAACCTAGGAGTTTCAGGCAAACAAAAACAGGTACACAGGCACAGGTATGCAATCTTTTTGCTTTGTACTATTTAATTCAATCATTGCTGAAATCCCAGGGATAACATTATCTCTTCGACAGAGTTCTACTGTCTTTCACCCACATAAAAAGCATCACATGAAATAGAGCGGTGCGTGCGGGAGGAAGACCCTCTAGGATTGCCGGGCCAGGTGTCTGGATCCAGCGAAAACACTGATCACTCAAAACGAAGCCTCGCTCTTGAGAACCAACAGTATCTACACAATAATACTTATTCCCCCATGTAAACTCCTTATCTTTGCCTTCCGTCCCTTTATGTTGTCATATTCATGGCTCTCTGTGAAACCCAGAGGAATCTATCTCCTGAAAGTCTTTGTTAATAGCCTATTCACTCTCTGCTCTTCTCATAAATGGAATGTGTTGGCAAAAGGGGAGATAGCAAATTTACACGTAAGAGGGTAATTTCCTTACGAAGCCATCCGTTCGCGATGGTCTGCCACTGTGCGAGCCAGGGATCACGAAGCCAGGCACCCGGATAGAGCAAAGAAACTTTTTTTTTTGTAAAAAACGGTGGCAAATTCTATTAGTGATTTCAGTGGCGCATTAAGCAGGTTATTATTAGAACCGACATTTTGCGTGCAGAAATATGCTTTGCTTGAAAGCGGAGTGTCATTCAAAAGAGGGAGACGTTATTTAGAATTTTGCAAACATCAAAAAAGTCCCCTGCAAACTGATCCTTATAAACACCTCAATGGGTTTAGGAAACGGGGCTAGAACTAATGCTTTTGATTTCTCTTTGATGCAAACAATGATGCCAGAATGGAAAGGCTTTGCGGAATGCTCATAAGCAATGGCCAGGAGACTACATTCTTCTTCTATCCCCGCAGCCAGACCCCAGCTCTGATGGGCCCGAGCACAGCTGAAGGTCGGGCATATTCATTGGCACTGCACGCCACAGAGAACTCTCCTCTTGCTCCGTCAAAGAGCATCTCCTCCTTCTGTTGAGACAGATATTACAGCCGTCACTGAGATGCTTGAAGAGTTTTTCACTGCATATGCCTTTAGAGGTACACATTTGGCTCAGCAGAAGCTAATTTTTTTTTTTTTTTTAGAAGCTAAACATTTTTAAGAGCACAGTAAGAAATAGGCCAGAAAACATCAAAGCTTTATAGCTTTTCAGAAAACTTGATGGTCTTGCTGGTCCAGCTCGCTATGATATGGTTCAGTTGTGATAACAATGGAAAGTGAATCAGTGCAAACTGCTGATGAGACATCAGAAAATGTAGCCAAGGGTCTTTTAAACACATTTAAGAACTGTTCTTTTGAACTGTGCCTCTTAGCCTTGGAAAACCTCTTCGAGATTTTAAACAGGGCTTCAGATGAGCTGCAGAGTGCAAACCTGAAATTATCTCGTGCCCTGGAATCGATAGCAAGCAATATTTTCTCTTTTGAGAGAAATTCAATCTGACAGAAAAGAGACTGAGTAATAAGGGAGCAGGGATCCTGGCTAAAACGCTTGCCTTAGAAATATGCCGTAAAGTAGTCGAAATTAGGTGATGTCACTAGAGGCAGAAAACCAAAGTGACAGAATAAAATGTTATCTGGGCTGCAGAATACTTCATTATCACTACCACAGGTCACTAAGCTTCACAGAATGCATCCATCAGTCTCGATGGCCCTTTGTAAGTCATCGGGGTAGCTAGATGGCGCAGGGAGTGAAAACACAGCCCCTCGGCCACGGGGGACCGGGGACCTGGGTTCAGAGGAATGCCTGAGTGCCCTGCTCCAGCTTTGTTAGTCTCAAAGTGCTCTCTAGTGGCCAGATGAACATAAAATTTCCGACGCACAGGAGGTACTAGGGGAGAGGATTCAGAAATCTACAGTTGTCTTGGAAAGGCAAAGTAGAAACCCTTTCTTTTCCCTCCCTATTGCACTGGGTATCTCCTGGGCCCACGGGAATACTTTACAAGCAAACTTGTCTTTTCCAACTATTATGTTGCAACCCATACAACACTTATCAATTATTAAACACCACTGTATAATTTGTATACTGTGTATTAGAGGCTTATCAAATTAATGGGGAAGACTTTAGGTTTAAATTAATCCTTGTACACTTCTGGGAGGTTCATTAAGGAAAGGTATTTCTACACAGAATGCAAAGTACATTTTGTTTGTCATGAATCTGCCTAAGCAAATGCTCCATGCCCTGCTTCAAAACCATCTTGGGTGCAAAAGTCACCGTTTTAATGAATGTGATATGGTTCAAGTATCAGGCTGGGGAGGGAGGAAATCATTTCTCAAGCACCTGTGCATTCCAGGTGCAGGCCCGTATATTATTTCTAGTATTCATTTAATCCTCACACACAAAAATAACCCTTTGATGTAGGAATTGTTATTCATTTTTTTTCCAGATAAGGCAGAGGTTGACAAGTGTTTTTATAAAGGGCCAGAGAGTAAAGCCCACAATTCTGCTATCCCAGTGTAGAAGCGGTCCCAGGCAGCGTGCACACAAATGAGAGTGGTTGCATTCCAATAAAACTGTATTTCTGGGGGCGCCTGGGTGGCTCAGTGGTTAAGCCTCTGCTTTCAGCTCAGGTCATGATCCCAGGGTCCCGGGATCGAGCCCCACATTGGGCTCCCTGCTGGGCGGGAAGCCTGCTTCTCCCTCTCTCACTCCCGCTACTTGTATTCCCTCTCTAGCTGTGTTTCTCTCTGTCAAATAAATAAAATTTAAAAAAAAAACAAAAAACAAAAACTGTATTTCTGGGCACCTCAATGTGAATTTCATGTAATTCTCCCAAGTGTCAAAATACTGTATTTTCTTTTTGTTTTGTTTCAGCCATTTAAAAATGTAAAAACCATTCTAAGCTCACGGGTCATACAAAAACAGGTAGCATCCGAGGATGGTGAGCAGCGTTGTGCACCAGTCAGAGTTGGCTAAGCCCTGTGATCAGGAAACCGAGTCTCAATCCACAAGCGTGGGTGTGGTGGCATGAATAGCCAAACTGGCCTGTCTGCAGTCCTTGCTGAACTGAGCCTCCTCTTCTACTACCTCAGCCCTCCTCCTGCCATCAATGCCAGAGTAAAATTTATTGTTTTTGTTTCTTAAGAAAAAGAAGAATCAAAAGAAAACTCCAGGAAACGCCAAGACAAAGACAGAGAAAGTAAGAATAAAAGCACCGAGGGAAGTCAAGTAGGCATGAAAAAAATGCATCCCGTACCTTCTTGGAAGACCTCTACATAAGACTTTATGGACATTGCCGAATCACGTCGAAGGCACAGTTCCTGAATTCAAAAGACATCGTATCATATAATGAACAGATAGAAATTCATGGAAACATAAAAAACTCACAGGTATATATCCAATCACCTTTAGCTCAAATACACGTAACAAGAGTTCCTTCTAGGAGAGAGACCCCCGGAGAGCACAAGTCTCTTGCCTGCAAAGGTATCAGGCATTAACTCATTTGTAGTCTGAACAACAATTTCAAGCCACAAAACCCAGATGAACAAAACAAAAGATACAGTTTCTTATATTTCTTAAATTTCAGTTACATTCTATCTTGAGCTCTTATGTCATCTAGTGAAAGAAACATAGACTTGGTCATTGAAGGCTTAAAATTAGTCAGATCAGCATTTCCTTCCCTCTTCTTCTGCCTAGGAAGCAAAACCTCCTTGTAAATGTTCAGTGGAGGGTAACTTTGCAGCCTCAGAGGAAAGATGTTTGGTCCTCTGTAGGCATCTGTCCACATAGGTGCATGGCCCCCTCTTGTCTCCCACTGTAGGCAGAGATCCCCACTGGCCTAAGTAAGATGCAAGTCTCCTTCACCTCCAGGAGCCCTGGGTCTTCCTCACGCCAGTGCAGAGGGCCTTCCTGTGTGGCTCCCGCTTGCTCACCCCACCAGGCACTGCTCAACCTCCTTGATCAGCCATGCTGGGCAGCCCCATGTCCTCGCTTCTGCATGACCCCACCATGCTGGCCCTGTGCTGGACAACCCAAGACCCTGCTCTTGTCCCTGTGCCACACCAGAAAGCAGGCACAGATCCCACCGCCCCCAAGATTCCATACTTACAGATGCATAAGCACACAGCTGGTGGCAGGTACAGAACACTAACTCATAACACCCAGCTCACTCCCTTCCCCTCCCCTCCAGCGCTCAGCATTCCCTCCTCAGGAAGTTCCCCCACACCTCACACCCCCATCCCCAGCCCCCCCGGGATAACACAAATGCTTTTATGAGAACTCTTCCATATGTTTTGTCAAGGTCCAGATATTGGCTCTGGAAGCTTCAGATCTCCTTTTTTTCCCCCTTTCTGCCTTCCTATCAGCCTTGCCTTGATAATCTGAAGGGCCCAGGTCTAGGTATAACTGGGTAAGGGGAATGTGACTTTTTAAAAGACGTGTGTTTCACTGGACCAGATGAACATCACAGATATATACAGAGCATTCATCCTAAAGCAACAGAATATACATTCTGCTCGAGTGCACATGGAACATTCTCCAGAAAAGATCACACACCTGGTCACAAATCAGTTCTCAGCTAGTACCAAAAGACTGGGATTATTCCCTGTGCATTTCAGACCACAAGAGGAAATTTGGGAAGAACTCAAATACATGGAGGTTAAAGAGCACCCTACTAAAGAATGGTTGGATCAAACAGGAAATTAGAAGAATTTAAAAAATTCATGGGAACAAATGAAAATGAAAATGCAACTTTTCAAAACCTTTCGGAGGATGCCTGTGTGGCTCAGTTGGTTAAGTGACTGCCTTTGGCTCAGGTCATGATCCCAGAGACCTGGGATCGAGCCCGGCATCGGGCTCCCTGCTCGGCAGGAGGCCTGCTTCTCCTTCTCTCACATCCCCTGCTTGTGTTCCCTCTCTAGCTGTGTTTCTCTCTGTCAAATAAATAAATAAAATCTCTAACAAAAACAAAACAAAACAAAACAAAACAAAACCTTTGGGATTCAGCAAAGGCAGTCCTAAGGGGGGGGGGGGTGTATATAGCAATACAAGCCTTTCTCAAGAAACAAGAGAGGTCTCGAATACACAACCTAACCTTATACCTAAAGGAGCTAGAGAATGAACAGCAAATAAAGCCTAAACCCAGCAGGAGAAGAACATTAATAAAGATTTGAGCAGAAATCAATGAAATAGAAACCAAAAGAACAGTAGAACTGATCAATGAAACTAGGAGCTGGTTCTTTGCAAGAGTTAATAAGATCAACAAACCCCCAGCCAGACTCATCAAGAAGAAAAGAGAAAGGACTTAAATAAATAAAATCATGAATGAAAGAGGAGAGATCATTACCAACAATGAAGAAATACAAACAATTATAAGAATATATTATGAACAACTATATCCCAACAAATTAAGCAATCTGGAAGAAATGGATGCATTCCTAGAGATGTATAAACTACCAAAACGGAACCAGGAAAAAATAGAAAACCTGAACGGGCCCATACCAGTAATCAAAAATCTCCCAGCAAACAAGAGTTTAGGGCTGGACGACTTTCCAGGAGAATTCTACCAAACATTTAAATAAGAATTAAACCTATTCTTCTGAAACTGTTTCAAAATATAGAATGGAAGGAAAACTTCCAAGCTCTTTCTATGAGACCAGTATTACCTTGATCCTAATACCAGACAAAAACCCCACCATAAAGGAAAATTACTGACTAGTACTCATGATGAACAGAGATGCTAAAATTCTCAGCAAGATAGTAGCAAATAGGATCCAATTAGTACATTTAAAGGACTATTCACCACAAACAAGTGGGAGTTATTCCTTGGCTGTGAGTTGGTTCAACATTTGCAAATTAATCAATGTGATACAATACATTAATAAAAGAAAGTACAAGAACCATATGACACTCTCAATAGATGCATAAAAAGCATTTGATGAAGTACAGCACCCTTTCTTGAACAAAACTCTTCACAGTGTAAGGATAGAGGGTACATACATCAATATCATAAAAGCCATTTATGAAAAGCCCACAGTGAATATCATTCTCAATGGGGAGAAACTGAGAGCTTTTCTCCTAAGGTCAGGAACATGGCAGGGATAGATAGTACTAGAAGTCCTAGCCTCAACAATCAGACAACAACAACAAAAAATAAAAGGTATTTGAATCAGCAAAGAAGAATTAAAACTCTCACTCCTTGTAGATGGTATGATACTCTATATGGAAAACCCAAAAGACTCCACCTCGAATTGCTAGAACTCATAGAGGAATTCAGCAAGTGACAGTATATAAAATCAATGCACAGAAATCATCTGCATTTCCATACACCAACAAGACAGAAAAAAGAGAAATTACAGTCCTGATCCCATTTACATTGTACTAAAAACCATAAGATATGTAGGAATGAACCTAACCAAAGAGGTAAAGGATTTATACTCAGAATACTATAAACACTCATGAAAGGAATTGAGGAAGATACAAAGAAATGGAAAAAGACTCCATGTCCATAGATTAGAAGAACAATTATTGTTAAAATGTCTATGCTACCTAGAGCAATCTATACATTCAATGTAATCCCTATCAAAATACCATCAACTTTTTCCACAGAACTAGAACAAATAATCCTAAAAGTCATATGGAACCAGAAAAGACCCTGAATAGCCAAAGGAATTTCTTGAAAAAAAAATTTCCTGAAAAAGAAAACCAAAGCTGGTGGTCTCACAATTCTGGACTTTAAGCCCTATTACAAAGCCGTGTCATCAAGACAGTATGGTACCGGTACAAAAACAGACACATAGATCAATGTGAACAGAATAGAGAACCCAGAAATGGACCCTTCAACTCTGTGGTCAACTAATCTTTGACAGAGGACAGAATACCCAGTGGAAAAATACTGTCTCTTCAACAAATGGTGCTGGGAAATTTGGACAGCCACACGCAAAAGAATAAAACTGGATCATTTCCTTATACCATACACAAAAATAGACTCAAAAGGGATGAAAGACCTAAATGTGAGACAGGAATCCATCAAAATCCTAGAGAACACAGGTAGCAACTTCTGCGACCTTGGCCTCAGCAACTTCTTACTAGACACATCTCCAGAGGCAAGGGAAACAAAGATAAAAATGAACTATTGGGACTTCATCAAGATAACAAGCTTTTGCACAGTTAAATAAAGAGTCAATAAAACCAAAAGACAACCAACAGAATAGGAGAAGATATTTGCAAATGACATATCAGATAAAAGGTTTATACCCAAAATCTATAAAGAACTTGTCAAACTCAACACCCACAGAACAAATAACCCAGTCAAGAAATGAGCAGAAGAGGGGTGCCTTAGTGGCTTGGTTGGTTGAGTGTCTGCCTTTGGCTCAGGTCATGATCCCTGGGTCCTGAGGTCAAGCCCCAATTTGAGCTCCCTGCTCAATGGAGAGCCTCCTTCTCCCTCTCCAGCTCCCCCTGGCTTGTTTGTGTTCTCTCTCTCTCTCTCTCTCTCTCTCTCTCTCTCTCTCTCTCCTTCTCTCTCTCTCTCTCTCCATCAAATAAATAAATCAAATCTTAAAAAGAAAAAGGGGCAGAAGACATACAAATGGCCAACAGACACATGAAAAAATGCTCAACTTCACTTGGCATCAGGGAAATACAAATCAAAACTACAATGAGATACCACCTCCTAACAGAATGACTAAAACTAACAAGCAGGAAATGACAGATATTTGCAAGGATGTGGAGGTGGGGAACCCTTTTACACTGCTGGTGGGAATGCAAGCTGGTGCAGCCACCCTAGAAAACAGTATGGAGGTTTCTCAAGAAGTTGAAAATAGAGCTACCCTACAACCCAGAAATTTCACTACTAGGTATTTACCCCAGATACAACTGTAGTGATCCGAAGGGGCACATGCACCCCAATGTTTATAGCAGCAATGTCCACAACAGCCAAACTATGGAAAGAGCCCAGATGTCCATCGACAGATGAATGGATAAAGATGCAGGGTGTGTGTGTGTGTGTGTGTGTGTGTGTGTGTGTGTGTGATGGAATACTACTTACCCATCAAAAAACCCAAAATCTTGCCATTTATTAAGTCAATCAGAGAAAGGCAATTATCATATGACCTCACTCATATGTGGACTTTAAGAAACAAAATAGGGGATCATAGGAGACGAGAGGAAAAAATAAAGCAAGATGAAATCAGAAAGGGAGACAAACCATAAGAAACTCTTAAGCACAGGAAACAAACTGAGGGTTGCTGGAGTGGAGGGGGTGGGGTATGGGGTAACTGGGTGATAGACATTGGGGAGGGCACAGGATGGAATGAGCACAGGGTGTTACATGCAACTGATGAATCACAGACCTCTACCTCTGAAACTAATGATACATTATGTTAATTAATAGAATTCAAATTTAAAAATTAAAAATTAAATAAAATAAAAGATGTGTGTTTGTGGGGAGGGAGAGGAAATTACAGGAAAATGTACAAATCAATATTTCACAGTGCCATTTCTCCACATCTTCTAAAATACGTATTAAGCATCTATTATGTGCTCAGCATCTGGAATACACTGGTGAAGGAAACAGACAGCTCTCTGCCCATACGGAGACCCATCCAGGTGCGAGTCTGATGAGTATGATGGAAAAAAAAATAAGTACATATATCATTATGACCCATGAGAAGGGCTGTGAAATGAGGTGGAAGAGTGTCCCCATTCCCTGAGGGAACACCTTTTTAAAACCCAGAGACTGGAGAGAGCTTGCTCTAGATCAGGAATGAAACAAAAGGATATCTCGAGTGGCTAAACCCAGGGTACAATGAAGGCAATGGCATTGGGGAGAAGGGGCAGTACTCAGACCACATTAATGAGATTTGATTATTCTGAATTTGGTAGGAACTCAAAGAAAGGAATTGAAACCTGAGAACGGATGGTCTGCTGTACATTTTTGAAAGAGAACTTAGCTGTTAAACAGAGAACAGAGAGGAAGGGGACCAGTCAGGTGGCTGTCACTGGAGTCCAACAAGATGTGGAGGAAAAGGGACAAATTTTAGGTAGACTTTGTAGGGAAAATTGAAGAATTGGGTAGAGAAGTTAGGGGGAGTAAGGAATTAAGAATGACTGCCAGACTTCTGTCTTGGGCAACTGAGTGGAATGAAAATGCCACCTTCTGGAACAGGGAAAATGGGTGAGGCTTGGGGGTGGGGGTCAAAATAAGTTTTGGGGACGATTGTGTTTGACAGGCCACTAAGCCATGTAAGGAGACTCCAAGTCAGCACTTTCCCCCCATCCCATGCTTCCCAATGCCTCTACCTTCCACCTGCCACAGTAGGAGTGGCAGAAACCTCTGGGTCCTGAACAAGCAGGGGTATACCTTGAACAAACCAAAAAATGATGGATGAATAAGGTACCCACAAGGGGAAGGAAATGCTGAGTGGAAAGGGATGGCTCCACCAATGTGCTTTGCATATAGAATGATGGTTGCTTTCAGAACTGCATGACAGATACGCAAATAAGTATAGGAAGAATTTACAAATAATGGGACATATTACCAAGAGCATTTCTTTTTTTAAAGATTTTATTTATTTGTTTGACAGAGAGAAACACAGCTAGAGAGGGAACACAAGTAGGGGGAGTGAGAGAGGGAGAAGCAGGTTTCTGCCCCCCCTCTCTCAGCCCAGTAGGGAGCCCGATGCGGGCCTCGATCCTGGGTCTCTGGAATGAGCCAAAGGCAGTCACTTAACCAACTGAGCCACCCAGGCACCCCTACCGAGAGCATTTCTGACGAGCATGGGGTGAGGAAGGCATCCTCACTCAGGGATGGGCCCCATATGAGGAGTCGCAGCCCAAGCAGCATGAGGAGCATAGCCATGCAGGGGGTGCAGGCTGGGAGGAAGGGTGGCTTCAGTGCAGGGTGCCAGATCTCAAGAGAGCCACCACTCGTGGAAAAGTAGGGCACTTGGCATTGAACGTCTGCCGAGGGGAAGAGAAGTATGTGGGTTGCCCAGCACAGGTGTTGAAACCTAGGTGGATAAGGAATGCACCCATGAGGAGAGGAGAGTGGGCTGACAGTGATAATAGATTTGTTATTTACTGAATAATTGATCAAATAAGTAAATACATCAAAAATACAGGGGCACTTGTGTGGCTCAGTGGGTTAAACATCTGCCTTCACCTCAAGTTATGATCTCAGAGTCCTGGGATTGAGCCCTACCTCAGGATCTCTGCTCAGTGGGAAGTCTGCTTCTCCCTCTCTCTGCTCATGTTCTCTCTCTCTAATAAGTAAAGTCTTTCTAAAAAAAAAAAATACTAGGAGTCCAGTTTCTCACTGTTGAGAAAGGAATGGCAAATATGCAAAGGCGAAACTAGATGGACCCTGAATAGCAATTAAAGATATCACTGTGAACTCCTTATTTTAAGTATACAAACAGATACAGAAATGATCACAACTGGAAGGATGCCTGGATGGCTCAGTCGGTTAGGTGCCTGCCTTCAGCTCAGGTCATGATCCCGGGGTCCTGGGATCAAGTCCCACATCAGGCTCCTTGTTCAGCAGGGAGCGTGCTTTTTCCCTCTCCTTCTGCCTGCCAGTCCTCATGCTTGTGCACTCCCGCTCTCTTGCTCTCTCTCTCTCTCACAAATAAATAAATAAAATCTTAAAAAAAAGAAAAAGAAATGATCACAACTGGAGCCTAGAGTTTGGTGCTTCTTACTATTGGGTCTTGTCCCTGCTCTCAGAACCTCCCAGATGACAAAGCTTGAGAATACATACACACACATACAACATTCCCATTTACTTCATATTAATTTCTCTATTTAATCAAATCAGCAATAATTTGAGCATCAAAATAAGTAATGATAGTAACATAGTCCAGCCCATTGAGTACAACAGGAAACTATCAGTTCATACTGATATAAATTCATTCATTGATTCATTCACTCATTCCTTCATTCATTCTTTGAGAGCTTATAGATCTAGAAGGTACTCACATAACTTCAAAGTACCCTCCCCAAGAATATTTGATCCAAAGGGGAAAAAAGGAATTTTATAGACACCACCTTACTCAAGTGTCCAAGGTTAATATGACTGATAATGGCACAAATCAAATTCATGTACCACTTGAGAAGATTCAAGAAGAACACAGCATTGCCACTGTGATAGTTCTGCCAAAGACATATGACCTGGATCTAATAAAGATCCCGGGGGGGAACATTCTACAAAGTCAATGGACTTTCATCTTCAGAAAGTGTCAAGGGCATGACATTCAAGGGAAGACTGAGAAATTTTCTAGATTAATAAGGACTAAAGAGACATACACTGAGTGCAATGTTTGGCTCTAGACTAAATTCTTGGGACAACTTGAATGGGGTCTAAGGTTTCAATGGTGAAACTCTATTGGTGTCAATTTCCTGGTTTTGAGGGTTGATTTTATAGGGGGAGTGTTTTTGTAGAAATACATCAAAGTGTTCAGGGGTGATGGGGCAAGTTTCTCTCAAATGGTTCAGAAAAAGAATGATTGTCCTGTGCTTGAAACTTTTCTGTGAGGTTGAGATTATTTTAAATTAAGAAAAGAAAATAGAAGTATGCACAGAAATGTAATAGTTCAGGGATAGCCAAGACATGGCTGAAGAAGGCCAAGTTGAGAGGAAATGTTTTACCAGATGTCAACACATATTTAATATGGTAATTAAGATCACATGGTACTTATCAGCACAAGCGGAGATAAATGGGCTCATGGAACAGAATAGAGAATCCATGAACAGGTTCGCTGATAAGCAGAGCCTTCATAAATTACTCAGTTAGCCGCTGCAGAGCGGGGTGGGAGGGGGGAATAAATAGTGGTGCATTAACTGGGGATGCATGTGGAAAAAATTAAAACTTAACTGCTACCAACACTTACGCAAAGATTAATTCCAGGTGGATGCCTGAGCCACAGGTGAAAAGTAAACCATGAAACTTCTCAGTCGGTGCTGTCCCATAGACCTTTCTACACAATACATTAGCCACTAGTCACATGTGGCTTTTGAGCACTCAACATGTGGTTAGAGAGAGAGAAACTATTTTAAATTTAATTTAATTAAATAGCCTTATATGGTCAGTGACTCTTAGCACAGACCTAGAAGATAATTTAAGATAATACGTTCATAACCCTGCGTTAGGAAAAAATGTCTGAAATAAGACATGAAGAGTACTAACCATAAAGAGAAAGTGATAGTGTACTTAATTAAAATTAAGAACTTCTGAGACATTATGCTAAGTCAAATCAGTCAGTCACAAAAGGACAAATACCGGATGATTCCACTCAAATGAAGTATCTAAAGTTGTCAAAACCACAAACAGTTGGTGGTTGCCAAGAGCTGGGTGAAAAGGCAGGTTAGTGTTTAATGGATAGAGAGTTCCCATTTTAGACAATGAAAGAGTTCTATTGCACAACAATGTGCAAAGGATGTGCATACATGGATGGATCTCACAAACATGATCTTGAGCTGAAGGATCTCTGCAGGTTATTTAGCTGTTGGCTTTCAGCTTCAAGCCCATCTTTCGGTTCTCTGCTCCCAGGGCTGGGGCTGGAACTCTGACGCCTGTGTGCGAACCGCGAGCGGGCTTCCCCCCAGGCTCTGCCACCAGGGGGCACTAGAGGGACCCACCAGGCTGGAACAGAACAGGGACGTGCTCCCCACCGGATCAAGGGTTTCCACTTTTTGGTGTTAACTTGTAAGAGAGCAGCACCGCATCCATCTCAGAGGTGTGAGCTTCACTCCACAGCACCCGGCCTCGTGGTCTTCTAAATGGTAATTAATACCCCCTTGTTTTCTTCGCTTCCCCAGTTTTAGAGGTGGTAACTGCATCCTGGGGTTGGTTGCTACCCACGCGCCGCCCTGGTGTCCCCCTTGGCCTTCGCATGTCCCCCTGCCAGAATTTTTTTTTTTTAAGATTTTATTTATTTGACAGAGAGAAACACAGCCAGAGAGGAAACACAAGCAGGGGGAGTGTGAGAGGGAGAAGCAGGCTTCCTGCCGATGTTGGGGCTCAATCTCGGGTCTCCGGGATCATGACCTGAGCCGAAGTCGCTTAACCAACTGAGCCACCCAGGCGCCCCCAGAAATTCTTATAGTAAGTGAGATTATCTCTGTTAAAATAACTGGTGTGGCTTCTATAATCTGACATTACTAAACACAAAATAATAGTCTCTCGTTCAATTTGTCTTCATTTAAAATGCAGATGGCAGGATCCCCACCCTCCAAGGTTCTCAGTCAGTAGGTCTGGATGCCCACTCAGAAACCAGAGCTTCAACCAGCTCTCTGGAAGCATCTCGTGAACATTTGAGAAGCACTAAGACTGACTGCCCTGCGTCTCTTCCTGGAGACCTGATTCATCTGTCCTGATTCATTCTAACACAGCAACTCCTACTAAACCTCTAGGAAGCCAAGCATTGGCTTCATTTATCTCCAAATTCCTGTTCACTAGGAGGCTCTCATGCATTTCTTTTAAAATCTTTTTTTTTTTAATTTATTTGACACAGAGAGAGATCATAAGTAGGCAGAGAGGCAGGCAGGGAGAGAGGAGGAGGAGGAAGCAGGCTCCCCGCTGAACAGAGAGCCGGAAGCCGGCCTCCATCCCAGGACCCTGAGATCATGACCTGAGCCGAAGGCAGAGGCTTTAACCCACTGAGCCACCCAGGCGCCCTCATGCATTTCTTTTAATGAGCTTGCTGCATAAAGAAACAACTCATATATTTGAAATAATGGGACTTGACTAATAACCTGAATCGTTCTGCTAAGGAAAAGACTAGAAGTCTGGAAACCCTCAACAGATTCAGGTGTAAGATTGAACCAGATGATGGGTGATTTGATGAGCCCTTTGAGAATCCTCTGCTAGCTCTGAAAATATGCGCAGGGACACACAGTTTGCACAACAGTGTGGGACATTCTCAGAAGCCCATCTGTAAGCCTCATCACGACCCATGGACTTACGGTTAAGAACGTCTGCTGGGGAAACTCAAAGCTCACACTTGCACAAATCTTATTTTGGAAGCAAGTAAGACCTGGCGATGTCTGGGAGAGGGTGATGTGCCCCCAAATTCCTGCTGATGTGTTCTGGATGCCTCCGAATGAGGAGAAGCTGGCCAAAGAGAAGTCAGCAAGGGTGAGATTCCAGTCCCATTCTAACAACTCTGGGGACCTGTTCCCATTTCTCCATTTCTGTTCCAATTTCTTCTCTTGAAAAAATGGCGTAGGGGCGCCTGGGTGGCTCAGTTGGTTAAGCGACTGCCTTTAGCTCAAGTCATGATCCCGGAGACCCGGGATCGAGCCCCACATCAGGCTCCCTGCTCGGCGGGAAGCCTTCTTCTCCCTCTCTCACTCCCCCTGCTTGTGTTCCCTCTCTGGCTGTGTTTCTCTTTGTCAAATAAATAAATAAAAATATTTTTTAAAACATGGCATAAATATTTGCCCTGCTTTCTCCACAGGGCTGTTCTGAGGCTCAGACAAGATGTGGGAAAGCGTATGTGCTTTGAAAACCGTCAGTATCACATACGTTTAGCGAACACCTGACGTGGGTTCTGTGGGCAAACAGTTGTCAGATATTTATACAACTACACGCCATTATCCAGTCAGCGTGCAAGGGGTGTGAAGCCTTCCTGTCCTGCTGTGACAGTAGAAGAAACAGGTGAAACCAAAAACTATAGGATGATTGAGGTTTTTATTTAAGGGAGAAAAAGGAAAGAAACTCACAGATATAAATCATAGATCTGAGGGTCAACAAAATGTACAGTGACCACTGTTGTGAAGGCATTTACATTCTCCAAAGGGGGCTCTCAGAGAAGGGTTCTCTCTGCACGTCCTCCCCCACCCAGCCCACGCCGCCCCACCAAGGAATGTCGGTCTGGGGGCCCTGGCCCCCTGGGGCTCCACCCTGTGGCCCACCATTGGGTGTTCATGCTACTCTCCTCTCTGTGATTGCTACTCCCACCGCCTGGAAACATACTTTTATTTCAAATAATGCAATGGATCTCCATTTAGCTATTGGAGGTCATTTGACACTCTATCATTACCAATGATGTCTTTACTACTCTAGATTATCATAAACCATGGTCCACATAATGTGAAAAACCCATTCCAATTCCCACCTCCTGCAGCCACAGCCTTCATTAGTAGGCACCAATCCTCTCCATCAAAAGATAGAGCATAATGTACTCTTCCGCCCCCCCCCCCAAGCAGTCGGCTGACAGGTAACAATTTCAAGTATCTCTGTTGCATTGTTCTTGGCCAGGAGCTGCCTTCCACCATTTTGGAGACTCCTGGGTCAATGATTTTAATATTTTTGAAGGTTTGTTTGAAAAAGTTGGAAGAATTTTTCTTCTCAAATTTTCGTATGCTGTTATGTGCAAGTATTATACTAATATAGCCAAAGCTAACTGCTTCGTGCATTGAACAGAGGTGAAGCAAACAGATCTCACATGGCTTCAAAAGAGCTTGAATTCCGTTTTTGAATTCAGACCCGCACCATCAACTGAGATAATAACGAAGATTCTGCCAGGATTTTTCTTTGACAAAAACAGATATTGTATGGAATTCATTAGCACGCGAGTCATCAAATAGAAGATTATGTCGGTGAAATAATGAGTTTAGTGATCACATGAAAACCAGTGTGACATATGCTAGGTCATATTTTTAGCATCACGGCTCCAAGGCAAAGAGAATATTAATAGGTGTGTGTGTACTTTTATTCATCATAAAGTGACATAATCATTGGGCTCACCAAAGCTTCCTGTTTCCAGAAGAGACTAAACACTGTAGATGTGACTCAAAAATAATAAGATTGATTGCTGTGGAGTCTGTCTCATTACTTTATAATCAAATTACGTGTTCTCTTGAAGTGGTTGACCTTTTCCTTTGGTTCAGTAGTTTTACTAAAAAAAAAATAACATATTAGTTATTACCATACAAGTTTTACTTTATTTGCACCACTTGGAATCTTGAAATATATTTTGTCCACTAGCCAACCACAGCTCCCCCTTTTCTTGCCCCTTGGCCGACTGTAAGCTCTATACTTTCAGTTAACCTTACTCTCTAGAAATTATAAAATGAGTGATGCAATGGGCATACATTGGAAACATCTTAAATATTTGGAAACACCAACCACCTCCTTCATCATCGCTAAGATTTACTGAGTACTTCACGTGTATTGTGTCAGTTAAAGATCATAACAACTCAGGAGAAATATGTCCATTTTGCAGGTTAGAAAATTGAGATTACCGCAGTTAAATAACTCTCCCAAAGTCATAGGGATAGTAAGAAGTGGAGTCAGTCTCATATGAACTGGTGGTATATTTAGTTTACTATTATCTCCACTAAAAGTGTGGCAACTGAGTCATAGATTTAAAAATCTTGGCTAAGATCACATAACTAATAAATGGCAGAGGCTGCATTTGAACTCAGGTCGATGGACTCCAGAGCCCACAAATTTAAGCACTCTGCTATATTGATTTTTTTTAAGATTTTATTTATTTTTTCATGAGAGGCAGAGGCAGAGGGAGAAGCAGACTCCTCCCGCCCCCTCCACGAGCGGGGAGCCTGATGTGGGACTCCATCCCAGGACTCTGGGATCACAACCTGAGCCGAAGGCAGATGCTTAACCATCTGAGCCACCCAGGAGCCCAGCTATACATTTTTTTAAATTTTATTTATTTATTTGACAGAGAGAGATCACAAGTAGGCAGAGAGGCAGGCAGAGAGAGAGGAGGAAGCAGGCTCCCTGCTGAGCAGAGAGTCTGATGTGAGCCTCGATCCCAGGACCCTGACCTGGGCAGAGGCTTTAACCCACTGATAAATGGCAGTAACCTACCACATCAGGCACCCATGGAGCCCTGCTATATTGATTTTAAGACACAAAAATCACACACACTATGTGATGTCAGTTTGTGTAATGAATACATGCACACACATATCTGTGGGCACATAGGTAGGAAGAAAACAAGACTGGAAGGATACACACAAAATATTTAAAAGTGATTATCACCAAAAGTCAGATTACTGATGATTTTTACCAATTTTATTTACTTACTTTATTTATTTTTTATGATTTCATTTCTTTTTAACTCGTGAAAACATATTAATTAGTGAAAACATTGCATGCTCACCCCATTTCCTGCCTGTCACTGAAACCTTGAGCTGACCTTGAGTTCCTTTGTACAAGGGGACTATTTCAAACTCCAGACCATTACTCCCTCCTCCCTTGAGACATCTGTTGGCACTACTCTCTCCTCCACCGAATGCTGTCATTAACAAAGCTGATCTCTCTCCTTTATATGTCCCTCTCCCCCGACCCTCATCATCTTTCTTGACAATATCTTCAATATCTGCATGGATGACCTGCCGATTGCCCTGGCCCATCATCTCCTTGGTTGGCTTCCTATGGCCAAAGAATGGCCTTTCCCTCCTCTCCGGTACTGTCCTCCTCTTGCATGATTGTATGCACATCACCAAAACTCGTATCACCTCCAAAACATTACGTACACTGACCCCAACCTCTCATCTTCCATGACACTTGACCAAGAACTTCCACCATATTTCATGTTTATCATGACATAAAATCCATTGACTCCTCCATCTGCATCACTTTTTCCTTTCTTCACATTGCTTCTCCTGATTGCACTCCATGGCCTGTCACTGTAGTCACCCCGCTTCTCTCTCCCTCCACCACACTTGTCTGAACAGACCCAGATGCCCGCCAGCCCAAGACTACGCCCGGCACCTGAACTTTGCTAGATACACACAACAGGGAAAATCAACTTTCCTTTAGAAGTCATGATCCCACACCCCAGATGGCCTCTCATTGTAACCTACCACACCAATGTTTTTGCTGCTAATGAGATTACTGTCCCTGTTTCCAGGAGAACCATTTTTTTCTCTCCTCTTAAACCTTCTCTTCTTACACCCATTACTCACTCAAATTTTTCACCACCTTACCTTAACTTAGTTGAGAAAGTCAGAGCTATGGGATAATTATTTTCTTACCTTCCTACCATCAGATTTACATCCTGTGTCTGTGCTGTTACCTGTCCCTTCCTTCAGCAACTGAGGAAATGATTCCTTTTCTATCAAAAGCTAATCCTCCCATGCGTTTTCTCCCATTCCTTTCTTAAGGAATTTGCTCCTTTTAATCCCTACTCTTCAGCAATAACAGTCTTTCCTTAGCTCATTTCCTGTGTCATAATAACACAGAACAAAATCTTCCATCTTTTATCATTTCAGCCTATGCTAGGCAAGGCTAAGAGTTAGGACTCTAGTTAGTCATTCGTCAGACATCCTATAAAAGCAACACACACACACACACACACACACACACATGAACACAACACCTGACAAGTGATTTTCTGAGGTTCAGTTAATTTGCCTTTTTGCCCTGAAAGACCTATATCCCAGATTTAGATTCGGCATTCTTCTTGAGGCTATTATAAACTATGGTGACCTTACCTTATGGAACAAACCTTTTTAAATGTATTTTTCTCATTCAATTATTTAGGTTCAACATTTATGTGACAATGTTGTGAACTCTGAATATGTTTCCATCATATTCAAAGTATGTCTACTCTCTGGACACCTCGGGGTAATTTCTGACATTATGACAAGTATAAAAACCTGAATGACTAAACCTATGAGTACAAATAGTTATATTATGGCATTCTAAAGTAGCTCTCAAAAGAATCCATTCAGTCATATATTAGAGTTCATTTCTATAACAAAATTTCATACTAGGGAATCTCAGGAATGGTTGCTTTATATGGTTCTAGGCTTTGCTTCAAGCGCAACAGGAAAAAAATGCCTCTGGCATTTCCAGAACAATACAAAGAGGGAAGATGTATGTTGACGCCGCTGCCCATAATTGTTAGCTGTAATATCTACGGAAGATGACTACATATATTTTTAGAATTTATTTAAACTTATGTATTTTTATATTTAGTAGCTAATATAAATAAAATCGAAATAAACAAGTATTTATGTTCACATACAAATAAATAAGCAACTTTAAATTTGTCCAAAAATGACAATGAAAGCATGATACAGATTTCTTCGGTCTTCCTCTGCACTCTTGATTGTCTCTCCTTCTGAAGACTCCTCCTCCGCTGCCTTCCAGGGTACCCATCTCGTTCTTTTCCTCTGAGCGCTCTGTCTACGAGCGGGTATTCCCCTCTGATGGTTTCTGTTCCTCCAGTCCCCGCTTAAACACTACCTTTCCCCAGAGACTTTACCCAAGTTGTCTCCTTACTCTACACTTTCTCTGGGGATCCCACTCGTGCCTTTTCTTTTCTTTTTAAGATTTATTTATTTATTTGACAGATAGAGATCACAAGTAGGTAGAGAGGCAGGCAGAGAGAGAGGAGGAAGCAGGCTCCCTGCCGAGCAGGGAGCCCGATGTGGGCCTCAATCCCAGGACCCTGAGATCATGACCTGAGCCGCAGGCAGAGGCTTTAACCCACTGAGCCCCCCAGGCGCCCGTCCACTCGTGCCTTTTCACTCACTGCAACAGAATCAAGGATCTATTTTCTGGCTGGTGTGTGATCCATGGGCACCTCAAGCACATGTCTAACTCATACAACCCTTCTCCCAAAGAACTTGCTCCTTCTACATTCCTTGCTCAGCAGATGCTATCCTTTTTCCAACATGAAACGTTGGGGTTATCTGAGACTTCTTTCTCTCCCTTGCCTTAAAATTAATTGTTTAACAGCTCTTATTGAAACTATAGCCTAAATATCTTTTAAGTGTTTCTCTGTAGTCTTCATCCTCACTTTAAAAAAAAAGAAAAAGATTTTATTTATGTATTTGACAGAGAGAGAGAGAGAGTGCCAGAAAGCACACGCAGGGAGAGGGAGAAGTAAGCTCTGCACTGAGCAGGGAATCCGATGCAGGGCTCACTCCCAGGACCTTGGGATCATGCCTGGAGCCAAAGACAGACCCTTAACTGACCCAGGAACCCCTCCATCTTCACTTTTGATGACTTGATTGATGATTCAATATTTCTGTAATATTCCAAAATTTTCTCCCTCTTTTAGGGAGAATGTGAATGTGAATCTACTCCTTACATTTTCTTAATATGCACATAATATCGTGTCCCTTCACTGTTCAAAATCTTTTAATACCTCTTCGTGCTTTTTTAAAAAAGGTTTTTATATTAATCCCAGTTAACATACAGTGTTCTATATTAGTTTCAGGTGTGCAGGATAGTAATTCAGCATTTCCATACAACATCCAGTGTTCACCATGACAAATGCACTCCTTAAAACCCATCACTTACTTCACCCATCACCCCACTCACCCCTCTCTGGTAACCATCAGTTCTCTATAATTAAGAGTCTTTTTCTTGGTTTGTTTCTTTTTTTTTTCTTTGTTCACTTGTTTTGTTTCTTAAATTCCACATATGGGTGAGTCATATGAATACCTCCCTTTTACTCTCAGGAGAACATTCATACTCCTTAGAATAATCTACAAGGTGTTTTCTGTTCTTACCTTTCGCCCATTCATACCCATTGCACCACGATTGTGAACTGCACTTGATTTCCAAATCCTGCACTGCTGCCTTACACCTTTTTGCCTTTGCATGCACTGTTTGCTGTCTTTCCCCAGAATGACTGTCTTCCGTTTGCTTGCCTAGTTGACTCCTCCTGTCCCTGAGAAAGTGAGTTCAAGCAACATTTCATCTAAGAAGACTGTCCTGTTCTGATTAGCTGTCTCCCTGTGTGCTGAGACACCGTTCTGTTCTTACAGCCATCAGGCAGTATAATACAGCCATACTCATTTATCTTCTTGTCCTTCGCTGGATTGTAAAATTCCTAAGTGTCAAGCTTTGTCTTTCTAATCTCTATGTCCACATGGCCCGGCAAGTAATACTGGCCAACAAACATTTATTAAATGGAAATTTGTGTTAACGACTTGTATCAAATTGTTTCAGGACGTTGGGTCATCTGAGTATTATGGTTGATACTGAAATTGAACACTGGTGGTGATACTCACAATGAAGCATCCATTTTTCTCAACATCAAGTGACCCCAGATCTGTTGCCACTGAAAGGAAAAAGTAAATTTTCTAATGGTCTACAGAAAGTCACCCTAATGATTGTAAATTCTCTAATGGTATTATGGTAGAACCATTAATAACAGATGTTGTTCTGAATTCCCAATGCATTTTTACTTCCATGAGAAGCCTAACTATTTTCTGATACTCGAGGTCTCACTGACCGGTTTCTAATTTGCATCCAGCTGAGGTGTAGCTAGCTGGAGCTTTTGAGAGGAAATCTTTCATCATTTTTACAAGTGCTGCAGCTTCTATAATCTTTATGAGGTTCATATGAACCACTAATTTGTGACAAGATCGGCTGACGTTTTATAGATCATCAGAATCTCCCTCAAGGCAGAAATTTAGTCTTGTTTCTAATAGCCAACAGCCACAAAAGTCTTCATGTACCTGCTGACATTCACATTCCTAAACCAAACTTCGTTGTACTGAACAGCTGTCCACAGTAATTCTTTCTCTTGTTCCCAATTATTTTTGGTTATGAAGCCATAAAATTATGAAAACATGATGATTCGAATCTTCTTTTAACATTTTCCTTGACTATGTTCTTTAATGGAAAAATGAAATCATTCAGCTAACATGAAGACTTAGTTAAATCCTCCATTTTTTTTCATTATCAGTCTGTTTCTTTCCATGGGAAAGAGTTACTTTGCTCCTTCAACACGAAGGACAGAGAATCCTAGTTCTGCTAGAACTCCATTTTAGGAGCCAGAATCCTGTTGAGGTTATAGTCTGTAACACGCCCCAACATTCTCCCACCACCACCAATTTTTTTATTTCAAGGGTTTCTTTAAATTCTAGTTAGTAAACACACATGGTAAAATTGGTTTCAGGTGTAGTATTCAGTCATTCATCATTTACATATAACAACAGTGCTCTTCCTTTTGTTTCATAAATGTGAGGAAAGGTTAGACAGGAAGCTCCAGTATCCGAAAGTCAGAGGACACAATGATGCAGTAGTGTGCAATGACAGTTCAGCACCAAGGATAGTGGGACAACACTTCACTGCCTCATGTCTGATTTTTTTCAAATCTCCCTATACACAATCACCCAAAAAGAATCACATTAAATGATCTTTGGGGATGCCAGAAGAAAAATATTGGAACTCTTATTTTTAATTGATTTTTTCTAAAAAAAATTTAAAAGTTAAGTTTCATTAGTATTATGTATTAAATATATGAATGGAGAGGCACCTGAGTGGTTCAGTCAGTTAAGATCTGCCTTCAGCTCAGGTCATAATCGCAGGGTCCTGGGTTTGAGCCCCACATCAAACTCCCTCTCTTTTCTCTCTCCCTCTGTCTTTCCCCTGACTTGTGCTCTCTCCCTCTCTCTCTCTTTCAAATAAATACATAAAATCTTTTTTAAAAATCTCAAATATATGGCTAGGCAGGAGCATGCATGTATAATTTTTAAATAAATACATTTATATTAAGGATGCAAGCTCAAAATACTTTTACTGATATGTGTATAGTCAAGTAAGTTTTGAGATTGCTTCTAGAGATAAAAGGGCATCACTGAAAATTTTGGCCACTGTAAAGGCATGATGAAAGGGAAATTTTAGAAAAAGCACCGAAGAGCAATATAAAGGTCAGATATTAGAAAAGCAGATGTTGAACTTAGGAAAACTAGTTAGAAGGATATTGCAAGAATCTACGTATCAGCTAGACTGATGACATTGGGGAAACAGGAAGCCATTGCAAAAGATGCTGTGAAAGAAGAATCTTCAATGTTAGGAGTGAAAAATAAATGTCAAAGAATATGTGGAAATCTCCAGCTAGGCTGACTGGAAAAAAAACATGCGAATCAGTTATGAGACTTGAAGCACACTGTTATTGCTGCTGACAAAAAGATCCCACTATGGGGGTGCCTGGGTGGCTCAGTTGGTTAAGCGACTGCCTTCGGCTCAGATCATGATCCCGGAGACCCGGGATCGAGTCCCACATTGGGCTCCCTGCTCGGCGGGAAGCCTGCTTCTCCCTCCCTCACTCCCCCTGCTTGTGTTCCCTCTCTGGCTGTGTTTCTCTCTGTCAAATAAATAAAATCTTAAAAAAAAAAAAATCCACTACGTAAATGAAGGGTCTACAGTATTTTTTTCTGGAAATCCTTATAGTAGACAATATGCAGTTGAATAAAACAAAACCTTATAGGGAAAAATAAGATTGAGGAGCAAGGATTGTGAATTTTTATGTTTGAGAAAATAAAACAATAAACACTCAGCTCCAAATACTTTTTCTAAGGGACAGAGAGGGGCTGAGGAAGAGGGAGAGAGAGAATCTTAAGCAGGCTCCATGCCCAGTGCAGAGCCCGAGGTGGGGCTTGATCTCAAGACCCTGAGATCATGACCTGAGCCAACCAAAATCAAGAATTAGACGCTTAACTGACTGAGCCACCCAGCTGCCCCCAGTAGTATTATATCTACAAAATAAGTCATAAATATCAGATAAAAAATCAACAACCACGTAAGGAACTATCAATAAAGTGTACACATGTGTAGTTGGTAACTATAATCATGATAAATTAATTTCCACTTCCCAACTATAATATACCCGGAATTTTTTAGGTCCTTCCTCTCCTGTTTTCAAGACATGCTTTGAAACATCTTTTTATTTTTTTGCCTGTAAAATGGCATAATACTGAAATTGCTCTGTTGCTATTGAGTCTTATCCTCCAAATTTTTCTTTTATTTTTCCAAATTTCGTTCTGAGTTTTAACTTGGATATGTTGCTTCCTGCTTCCTGAATCTCCCTGTGACTCCAAAGATACAGAGTAATTTGAATGTTGAAGATATAAAATCTTTGGATGGGGAGGCCTGGGTGGCTCAGTCAGTGAAGCGTCTGCCTTTGGTTCAGGGTCATGATCCCAGGGTCCTGGGATCAAATCCCGCATTGGGTTCCCTGCTCAGTGGGAAGCTTGCTTCTCCCTCTGCCTCTTCCCCTGCTTGTGCTCCACTGTACCCCCAAAAATAAATAAATAAAATCTATAAAATCTTTGGGTCACCTTCAAATCACCTTAACATAGGCTCTACCCACCATAAAGCGGGTTTTAAAATACATGACAATAGCGTTCCTTACATTTCTCCTTGATAACCTCTGCTGGCCTTTGTGCAGCCAGAAAGGGGTCCTTCTTATGTACAGACACAACCCCGACATCGCTGTCTGCACTTCAGGTTTCATTCTGACCATTGGCCAGACCAGCTCATCCAGCGCACAATTTCTGTTGTAAGCCTGTTAGTTTGCGCTATTATCTTCCAGCAGCCCTACGAAACTCACGCATGCACCTTCGCCCTGTCCTCATCTCACACCTACAGCTAGTTGACCGAGAAGTAAAAAGAAAAGCCTGTTTCAAGGATGAGTCAACGTGCTACATTGAAAAGAGCTACGAGCTGCTCTACAGATCCAATCAGACAGCCCTGAGAGACAGTGATGAGAAGAGATCCTCCCCTGGGCACTGTACCTTGTGATCCCTTTATATTGAGTGAAAAGTGGTTCAAGGTAAGCTACCCCTCTCCCCTCTTTCTAGTCCTGGACAATCTCTTCTTCCTCGTGAGACACACCTGCAGAGGCAGATTTACGTATGAAGCTAGTGAGCTTCCGTCGTCGCCAGACCCATTCCTCGCACCAGCCCCTGGGTGTGCTGGGAGCTGGAAGTCATAGAGTGTGGAGAAGGGAACAGCGGTTTATAATTAGGAAGCATTTCTATGTAAACACTTCTGGTAAATTGCCAAGTCAGAAGATCGGAACTAAAATAATTTCCTGTAGTATTTTCTCTTTTTAAAATTTTTATTTATTTATTTGAGAAAGAGAGAGTGAGAGAGAGAGAGCATGAGAGCGGAGGGGGTCAGAGGGAGAGGCAGACTGCTGAGCAGGGAGCCTGATGCTAAGCAGACGCTTAACCGACTGAGCCACCGAGGTGCCCTCCTGTTATCTCTTCTTATTCTGCATAAATATTCTCCTGGAGGAGTAAGGTGTATTCACAATTCTGTATGTGTCTCTTAAGGAGGAAGGCTCCCCTTGTGCAGCCTTTGGGTCCCACCACACCTGGCCGGCCCTGCCTTTCCCAGCTACTCTGCTTAACCCCACATCTGCCCTTTTCCTCATCTTGGCACTACTCATCTCACTGGCCCTGCTTTAATTTTTCTTTTCCTTTTCTTTTCCCCACAGCGCTCATCCCCTCAGAACATACTCTGTATAACTTACTTCTGCTTTCTGCTTACTCTCTGACTTCCCTCATTAAACTCGCCTCATTAAAATGCAGATGATAAGGAGGCAGGGATCTCAGCATTATTCGTGGATTCCAGGTGCCTAATAGAGTGCCTCACGATTGCACACAGTGATACTCAGTGGTAGAGGAGAAGGCAGAAGGGAAGGAGAGAAAGGGGGAATAGGAGAGGAGGAAGGAAGGAAGGGCAGAGGCAGGAATAGTTGAGAGTCACCCTAGTCAGCAGGGACGGCCAGAGCAGCTGCAGGACTGAGGCCCCAAGGGACATGGACGGAGCCCCAACCACACCAGGAAAATAAACCCCAAGTTCAAAGGCCACATGTGATTGTGGCAGTGCACAGGGAGCAGACACTGAGGACATCGACAGTGTGACCAGCGGAGCCTCACAAGGTAACCCAGGACGCTGAGTCCAAGGACCTGAAGCCTCTTCTCCTGGCCGCCACGTGGTACTTGAAGCCAAGGGGTGGGGGGGGGGAGAAGGAAAAGGGGAGACTGAAGAACCGAGCATTTACCTGGAAGACAGCATTTATTTTTTTTTTAAGCTTTCATTTATTATTTATTTGAGAGAGAGACAGAGATAGTGAGAGCACCAGAAGGGAGGAGAGGGAGAAGCAGGTTCTCCACCAAGCAGGGAGCTGATGCAGGGCTCAGTCCCAGGAGCCTGGATCATGACCGCAGTCAAAGGCTCAACCAACTGAGCCACCCAGGCGCCCTGGGAGAAAACTTTTAAACCGGAAGAGAACACTTGAATTGGCAAGTCCTTCCTCCCCACTCCCATGAGCCTACTGCACACCTAGATGGAAGGCTTGAAAACAAAATGGTATCAATTATAGAAAGAAACCGTATGTCCTTTGCATGTCTCGGTAGTACACAGTTTAAAAAAAAAAACAAAACACAATTTTATCTGTTTACTTGACAGAGAGTTAGGAAAGGAATATAAACATGGAGGGTGGCAGAGGGAGAAGCAGGCTTCCCGTAGAGCAGGGAGCCTGATGTGGGGCTCCATCCCAGGACCCTGGAATCATGACCTGAGCTGAAGGCAGTTGCTTAACTACTGAGCCACCCAGGCGCCCCAGTATATAGCTTTTTGAAGACTGAGTGAAGCCAGCGTTAGAAGCACATGGAGTAAGTGGTAGTATTTCAACATGTTTCATCCAGTCAGCCTTCGGCTAGCTCTCTGGTGTATTAAGTTGGATGTGGATGATGTCTAAGGGTTATGTGGGATGGGGTGAACTCTGGGCCACCTACTCAGCCATCTTCCCAAGCTCCTCCAGTATACTTTATTCTGAAAGGTCCAGGCATCCACAGAAAGGAGGTAAGCCATCAATATTTTGGTCAGTTTTATAAAACCTAAGTCTTTATTAGGACCTTTCTTTGCATGTGTACTTTGCATGACTTTTGACTAATGAAAATAGGAGACACTTGGTGGTTTTTATCTTGCATACTTGATACTTTTATATAATCTTACTTTAAATTAGTTCTGACACCATTTATAGCATTTTGTCATGCAGGCCTATGGCATGTAGTGTCTGCTAGGTTAAAGAATAGATTAAATTAATTAGAGTTCAAAATAGTTTGTAAAACAAATTAATGAAATAAATACACCTTTTATTGATGGCCACATATCTATATAGTCACAGGGTAGGGACACACACACGCACACGCACATGCACATGGCCTGAGCCTTTGATGTAGAAAACCATCCTCTTTGGCAAAAGAATGCATTTATCTGACATTTTGCAATGCTGGGAATACAAAATATTTGTGGCTTTTTGGAGTATATAAAAACCCACATGGCCTTATTCCCTTCAGGAGGTGGTGGGAAGTCTTTGCACTTGGACAATGGCTAATTGCTCGATAGAAAATGCCAGAGAAGCTCATTGTAATGGGATGCTACCCATCGGTGATTTCCATTCCAAGAAATACATACTTTCATCTGTTCCCATCTTCCAAAGGATTAGTACCCTCGATGGTAAAGGAAATACCCACAGATTGTCATCTCGCTTTTGAGAGCCATTCAGAAAGAAAGAGACATACTACAGGCTTGGGACCAAGAACAGCTTGAATTCATAAAAAAAAGGCACAAGCCAGATTGTTCATCTCTGGTACATGAAAAATCACCACTGTTGTTGTTAAAACCATATGTTCTAGGTAAGGGGACAGGTTTTGTATGCATTCTGACATTTGTTCAGAGAAATGTTAATGTACTTAATGCTTGTGTGTAGCAGCCATTTGCAAATCTGAAAAGTAACCCAGAGTTCAAAACAACAACAACAGCAAAAATGAGTGAGGAAGAGAAAGAAACCTCCTCTGAGATATTTCTTAATGATCACAGTGTCTGCGTGTGAGAGAAGTGAGGACCTGTGACACTTTTCATTATCTCAGAGCTTTAGGTATGCAGGTTCAACCTTTTAAAAGTTTGTTCACTCCCGAGGAAATTAAAAAAAAAAAAAAAACGCGTTAAAAAATGTTAAGCAGCTATAACGGGAAATCAGTAGAGGCTTTGTTCACCGGTAGTGACAGTGATTTGCATCTTTCTGCAGAAACTCTGCTCTGTTCCACAGTCCCAGCTTTAAAATACCACACTTTTTGTCACTGTAGAGCATAGAAAGTATACCTGAGTGCAGCAATGTGCATTAAATAGAAAAAGGTACAAAGTGTTTGTCTCGACAAATGGAAACCAAGTGAGGACAACTATGGAACTTTACCCAGTAAAGGATGAGTAGTTCCCAGAATGTCCTTAGCTTGCCTTCACTCAGTCACTATTCCTTCTCCCTCCCCAGTTACCAACCACACTGACCTCTAACACCGTAAATTTGTTTCGTCTACATTTGAACTTCTAAATGCACTCGCGTGTATTCGCAGACACTGGATGGGTAAGTAGACCGTACTATCATTCGAGTTTGGCTTCTTTGACTCAGCACTATGTCTCAGCTGAATCCACACAGCTGGGGGAACAACAGTGTGCTCATTTTCACCACCAAGAGCATTTCATCATATGAGTAGGGCCACAATTGACTTAACCATGCTATTGCTGATGGGCTTTTTGGTTGTTCCTGGTTTGGGCTGATGAATGCTGTATTATTGTTGATGTATTTTGATACATAAGGGCCTGCTTTTTCTTGCTTTTTCTGATGGGTCTATCCCTGTTAAGAAGAGAACCACGGGCCCAAAATGGCATCCAGTTAAAGACCCAAGTCAGTAAACCAAGACTTACTACTTAACCAAACTGGAGTTTGAGTCCCTCCACACCACCACCACCACCAAATGCGACCTTTAACCAGTGACCATGGGAACTGCTTGGTCAGCACTAAGAAATTTAATAATAGACCCCTTCTGTTCCCCTTGGGAAAATGACCTTGCCTAACATAAAAAATTCCTAGCTAATAATTTCTTTTTTTCCACTCCCTCGCTACCTTTAAAAACCTTTTCTTTTCTGTAGTCTTTTACTTGCTAGACAGGATGCTCACTGATTCAGGAATCTGTTAGTAAAGTCAATTAGATCTCTTAAATTTTCTCAGTTGAATTTTTGTTCTTGAACATACGTCACAGTGAAATTGTTTGGTCATTCAGTACATATAGATATATTCAACTTTATGTTGAATGCCTGTCTTCCGAAGGGCTTGCGGTAAGTCACATCACCATCAGACATCCCTCACCCTCCCATGCTGCTGTCTGCCTTTTTTTTTTTTCTTACTTATTTATTTGACAGAGAGAAACACAGCTAGAGAGGGAACACAAGCAGGGGGAGTGAGAGAGGGAGAAGCAGGCTTCTCGCCTAGCAGGGAGCCCGATGTGGGGCTCGATCCCAGGTCTCCAGGATCATGACCTGAGCCAGGCAGGGGCTTAACCAACTGAGCCACCCAGGCGCCCCTGCTGTCTGCCTTTTTAATTTGACCATTTTGGTAGCTTATAATTGTGTCCCACCATGGTTTCAAATTGCATTTTGCCAAAACCTAATGAGGTTATTTTCTTATGTTTATTAATCCCTTAAATATCTCCCCCCCTTTTTTTTAAATGATTTTATTTATTTGACAGAGAGAAACACAGCCAGAGAGGGAACACAAACAGGGGGAGTGAGAGAGGGAGAAGCAGGCTTCCCGCCGAGCAGGAAGCCTGATGTGGGACTCGATCCCGGGTCTCCGGGATCATGACCTGAGCCAAAGGCAGTCGCTTAACCAACTGAGCCACCCAGGTGCCCCAAATATCCCCTTTTTTGAATAAAACTATTATTCAAAGCTATCATTCACTTTTCCAATGCATCATTGACCTTTTTCTTATGGATTTATAGGATTCCTGTGTAAATTCCGGAAATAATTCCTTAGTTTGTTATATGATTGTATATACATTCTGTAGCTTTTCTGTATATCTCTAGCCTTTTAAACTCTTTTAATAAGATACTTCTATGAACAAGAATTATTATCATTAGTTGTCTGATATATCGGTCTTACGTCTGCTAAAATTTTTAAGTCATAAAATGGATCTTGACTTTTATCAAATTCTTTTCTGATCTCTCAATTGATTTTATGAATGTTCTTTTTTATTCTTTGAACTTGATGAATTACAACTCCTCAGTTTTTATTTTGAAAAATTGCAAGCTCAGAAAATATTTAAAAGAACAGTTCAGTGAACACTATATATCTTTCACTTACATTCACCAGTTATTAACATTTTGCCATGTTGGTTGTATCTATCTATCTGTCTATCTGACATCTATCAAAGTAGAACTGACAAAAATAGATTAGTGGTTGCCTAGAGCTAACAGGGATGTGGAGATTGGGGTGTGACAGCTAAAGTCTTTCTTTTGGAGGTGATGAAAATCTCCTAAAATGGGTTGTCTTGATGGTCACACAACTCGGTGAATATATATGTTTTTTGTAAAAACACCAAATTGTAACATTTTTTAATCTTTTTTATTTTAAGTAGGCTCCACACCCAATGTGGGGCTTAAACTCGAGACCCTGAGATTAAGAGTCACGTGCTCTACTAACTGAACCAGCCAACCGTCTTGAATGAGTGAATTATATCTCATAAAACTGTTACCAAAAAAAGTATTGCAGACATCATGACCTTTTTTCCCATAAATATTTTAGAACACATCTCCTAAGAACGGGAGCTGAGATGTTCTGTAAGTAAACAGTGTTTTCCTGTGATCCGGAGATCGGGGTTTCCTCTGGCATGTCTGCACGTGTGTAACTTTAGAAGTGGGGTAAGACAGGCACCGTTTTAGAGGCGACATTCCATTACAAACCTTCCATACACAGACCCAAGACTTTCAAGAGACCCTGTGAGCTAGGCCTTGCCTTTTCTAGCCCTCTGCAATTCCATTTGCCCAAGTGACTCAGCTCTTATTACATAAATGAGGTCAGAAGGCACGAGTATAATTTTCTTCTCACTTTCCTAAGAGAAGATCTCTAACCATGGACATGTCATTCCCCGTTCTGCCGGCTAAGATGGCGGAGTCCATACTGACCTTGGACGTCATTTACTGAAGATGGCAGAGCAGCTGTCAGCCTGAGTTCTTGAGCGACGTGCATACAGAAGGGAGTTGCTTGTCACCCCAGGACACATGCCCTGAACTGCAATTTGAGTGATACCTTGTTTGAGCCACTCCGTGTTCTGTGTCCTTTGCTGCCATCGCAGGTAATAAGACCCTAACGGAGGTGGTGGTTTCTAGAATCACAAGGGGACGAAAGTTGTTCTGCCTTCTTCTGACATTCTCTCATCTAATGTGTAGCTTGAAGACACAGACTCCTCACCTGAAGTCACAACTTCCAGTATTCATGAATCAGTACGAAAAGTCACCTCAGAAGCTAGAAAAATTTGAAGCAGCTGCTCAACAAGACAAAGGATGTGGCTGGCTAGCCCCCCACACTCTCTCTTCCCTTTCAGTCTTCTACCCTAATACACATACCCGTCGCAGGGAAGAACATTTCCTTCCTATTTACAACCCTGCGATCTATCTGTTTCCCACAGAACCAAAATCTAGCAGCTGTCCCACATACTGCGACAAGACCAAAGTTAATTTTTCCGAGCATATCTACTTTGTTAAGTAGATATTGATCCTAGTTCTCAATATTTCTTCTTTTACTGTTTATTTAATTCTGTGTGTCCACGGCCAGATTTGGTCTGTGTGTACAAAGGTGACTGCACTTTCATGATACCTGCACACTTGGCAAGTTTCCCTTGACATGAAGTTCTTATGTTTGGGGTTGGTTTGTTTGTTTGTGTTTGTTTTTGTTTTTGTCTATCATATAAAAGTGAAGGGACTTCCTGTTTTCCCACTAGCATTTGGCATATGCCCAGAGACATTTTGAAACCATGGGAGGTGTTTAGGGAGGAGTGTTTTAAAAATATCTGAGCATAGAGAAGAAGACTGGGTATTTTCAAACTTGTGTTCTTATGACTAGAAAGTTTCCAGGATTGCTAAAATTGCATTACAGTCCTAAAATCCTTTTTATTTGTTTGTGGACCAGAAAAGGCTTAGATAGAATCTGATATAAAGCCACATGTAACCATATTTCCTAATATTAATATTCAGGGGTGGAGTAAGGTGATGTTACAGAAGGATTGGTTTCTGCCAGATGCACGTTTTTCCATAAATGAATGCCTGATTTTGTGGTTTCACCACAGAGCTCTATGGTTACAAATCAAAAACACAGCAAAAATTCATCTGGCCTCCTTTTCCTGTATGCCCCAAACAAACAGTAACCTTGGGGCATCTTGTTGGCTCAGTCATAGACCATGTGACTCTCTATCTCAGGGTCGTGAGTTCCAGCCCCACGTTGCATGTAGAGATTACTTAAGAATAAAATCTTAGATATATATACATATATATAAAATAAAAAATAAATTAAAAAAAAAGTAATCTCGAATCATGATTTCACTATCAGAGACAGTGGAATTCCACTAAATATGTGTGGCACCAATGATGTCAAAATTATCAAGGTAAAACCAAATTCCTAGGTTCCCTGCTTCAGGCAATGATCTGCAAATACAGTTCCTCAATTCCCTGAAACTTCTACCTACTCTGTGCCTTCAAGTCTTTTCTAATGCTCAGGTGAGATGAAGGCACATTTTGCTTTTAGACTAAATTTTAGATGAAACTCAAATAATTCAGGCTGTCAGCGAAGGGCACATAGTCATACTTCCCTTCATCAAAAGAGAAAGCCCCAGGAACGGGCCTCAGAAGAAAATTCTTGAAGACGTGTGGAGAAGCCCAAGAATGTATTTCTGGGCATCCCTATAAATATAGTTAAATCTACCTACAGTGATTGCATTAGCTGCACATTATTTCGCACTAGAGAGTTTTTAGGAGGTGATTTTTCACTTGCATATAAGTTTAAAACAAGACATTTTCTGCATTCAATAAGTTACTAGCCTCTGAGACCCATAAGAGAAATTCTGAATTGACAATTTTCCTCCGAAAAGGTATGAAAGAAGGACCCTGGCAAGCAATAATTTAATAATTTTCTCTTCTGTGTAACAGTAAGTCCAGTTATTTTCTTTAACCAAGATCTATAAGCACCTTAAAGGAAAATGATACTACATCCACTGAACATATTTTATATATATTCTGGCTAAAGACCAAACTCAATCTAATTTCCACAATAAATGAAGAGTAATTGGAAAAATCATGCCTCTTAAAGCCTCACTGTTTTTTTTCTAGGATTAAAGGGAAATTTGTATAAGAAACCATTTTTATAAGGTTTAATCAACACTTAAAATTGTCTTTTAAAACCTGGATTTGGTCTGGAATGAAATAATGTGAAAGGCAGGTCCATGAAAATGCATGAACTGCAAAGATCATTCTATTTAACTGGTAGTCACACCAGAAACCCATTATTATATTAATAATTAACCCTGAGAGGAGAAAACTAAAAACTGAGTAAATATTTAGACCAAAGTATGACAGAAAAAGGCTGAATGATTTTGTACTAGCGCTAGTCTCCAGCGTAGTCCGCTCTAAACATCAGGATCTTTCCCATGATGTTCAGTCGGGATCCTCTCAGCCCAGAGGTCTTTATATAACAGGATACCAGAGTAGCTCTATAACCTAAGACCCAACGAGGTTTATGAAAATATTCTACACGAATGTCATAATCTCGGGGCACCTGGCTGGCTCAGTTAGTGGAGCTTGGGACTCTTAATCTCAGGGTTGTGAATTGAGCCCCATGTTGGGTGTAAAGCTTACTTGAAAAAATAAAATAAAATCTTTTTTTTTTAAAGATTTTATTTATTTGACAGAGAGAAACACAGTGAGAGAGGGAACACAAGCAGGGGAAGTGAGAGAGGGAGAAGCAGGCTTCCTGCTGACCAGGGAGCCCAATGTGGGGCTCGATCCCAGGTTTCCGGGACCATGACCTGAGCCGAAGGCAGTCGCTTAACCAACTGAGCCACCCAGGCGCCCCAAAATAAAATCTCTTTTAAAAAATGTCATAACCTCACTCTGAAATATGAATTTTGTACACCTACTATTAATTTGAGCATCATTATGTACAACCATAAGGAAGGCTCAGTAAAATCCTTCACAGTAAAAATGGTGGAATGGAGCTGGACCTCTATTTCTTTGGTCCAGTATCTACAAAAGCATTTCTACTAATATACTTAATGGTGAAGGATTGAAGGCCTTCTCCCTTATCAGGAACCAGGCAAAGATGTCCTCTCTCAGATGTCCTTTCTCACCATTTGTATTCAATAGTCTTCTGGATGTCCTAACCAGTGCAATAAGGCAAGACTTAAAAAAGAAACACATATAAATTGAAAGGGGAAAGTAAAACTGTATTTGCAGGTAACATGATCACATACTAAGAAATTTGTAAAAATGCTACTGCAACTAACAGGATAATGTATCAGGGTGACAAGATATCTCCATGCCACAATAAACAACTGGAAATGAAATGTTAAGATAATACTATTTATAATAGCATAGAGACACAGGAGACAAGATATATCCAAGGCATACCTTATACATATAAAAATCTATAAAACACTACTGATAAAAATTAGAGACCTTAATAAATGGAATGATACACTTTGTTACTGGATTGGATACTGTTCAGGTCTTAATTCTCCCCAAATTGATCTGTAGATCAAATACAATGTTAGTAAAAATCCCTGTAGAATCTTCTTTTGTAGAAACTGAAAAACTGATTCTAAGATATATGTGGAAATGAAAAGACCCAGAAGAGCCAAAACTATTTTGAAAAAGAACAAATTTGGAGGATTTACCTACCTGCTCACAAGGTTTCCTGTAGAGCTACTGTAATCAAGGCAATGCAGTTTCAGTACAAGGATAAACATTCAGATCAATGTCACTGACATAGAGTCCAAAATTAGAGCCATGTGTATTTATGATCAACAAATTTTTGACAAAGAGATCAAAGTAATTCAACGAGGGAAAGAATGATCTTTGCAACAAATGGTGGTGGGACAACTAATCATCTATATGGAAAACAAAATAAACTTACCCTTTACTCATTCCACACACAAAACTTCCTATTATGAACTGAATCGTGTCCCCCCGCCCGCCAAATTCATGTGCTGAAGGCATTAACCCTCAATACTTTCAAATGTGACTATATTTGGAAATAGGATCTTTAAAATAATGACGTATAAATGAGATCCATTAGGGTAAGTCATACCTCAAGATAACTAGTGGGTTTTTTTCCTAAGGATTTATTTGAAAGAGAGAGAGAGCACTTGTGAGTTGTGGGAGAGGGACAGAGGGAGAGAAACTTCAAGCAGATGGCTGAGCACAGAGCCTGGGGGGGAGGAGGAGACAGGGCTCCAGCCCACATCCCTGAGATCAGGACCTGAGCCAAAACCAAGAGTCAGACACTTAACTGTCTGAGCCACCCAGGCACCCCATGACAGGTCTTTTTACAAGAGTGGATTAGTCAACTATACTTCAATAATAAAAACTTAAAATATATATATATATATATATCCACACATGTGCCCGAAATATGTTAATTACTAGGAAAGGTATTATACTAAAAATTAGAACCTGCCTAAATTTCCTTTAATATGGGATTATGGGAAATAAACTTTACAATCTATTTAAATAAACTAACTAATTAAATGGGAACTGGGGGAAAACCTATAATTCTAAAAAAGGAAGAGATTAGGACGCAAACATCCAAGAAAGGCAATGTGAGTACACAGGGAGGAGATGGCCATCTTCAAGCCAAGGAGAGAGGCCTCAGAAGGGACCAAGCATGCTGACACGTGGATTTTGGCTTTCATGCCTCCAGGACGATGAGAACATAAATTTCTGTTATTTAAGCCACTGGGTCTGTAGTACTTTTCTATGGCAGTTCTAACTAGCCTGCAGAGATATAAAAAATACGAACAAGATATAAGCAAACCAATTACGGCCATGTATTAAATCCTTGTTGGGAGGATCTTAAGAATTCAAGGCCAACTGATATAATTTACCCATAATAACAAATCCTCAAGGAAGAAAATAAGGCATAAAAATCATTTGATGACATTCAGTGTCCATTCATAATAAAAATTCAGGAAGTTGAAAATAAAGAACACCTTCCTTAACCTCTATGAAAGACATCCTCCAAAAAAAAAAAAATCCTAAGAAAACATCATATGTAATTATGGAATGCTGAAAATATTCTCTGGAAAATCAGAAACATCATTCTTTCCTTTCAGATTATTAAAGGCCTAGGCACACAGAAAAAAAAGCAAAAATAAAGGAAAGGATGGAAGAACTGGTCAGAAGGAAATAAAATTGTCATTACTTGCGAGATGATACAATTATCCACATAGAAAACTCCAAGTGGGTGCCTCGGTGGCTCAGTGTGTTAAAGCCTCTGCCTTCGGCTCAGGTCATGATCTCAGGGTCCTGGGATAGAGGTCAGCATCGGGCTCTCTGCTCAGCGGGGAGCCTGTTTCCTCCTCTCTCTGTGCCTGCCTCTCTGCCTACTTGTGATCTTTCTCTGTGTCAAATAAATAAATAAAATCTTAAAAAAAAAAAATAGAAAAAAAAAACGAAAACTCCAAGTGATCTGAAGATAAATCATCATAATTAATAAGAGTATATAGCATGTTTGCTGGTTAATATTGATCTACAAAAGCCAATATAGGGGCACCTGGGTGGCTCAGTCATTAAGCGCCTGCCTTCGGCTCAGGTCATGATCCTGGAGTCCCAGGATCAAGCCCTGCATCAAGACCTGCATAGGGCTCCCTGCTCAGCGGGAAGCCTGCTTCTCCCACTCCCACTCTCCCTGCTTCTGTCCCCCTCCCATGGTCTTTCCCTCTGTCAGATAAATAAATAAAATTAAAAAAAAATAAAAAATAAAAAAGCCAAACATACTGGTGATGATCAGTTAAGATACCATTCACAATAGCAATAAAAATATAAAGCACCTAGAGTAAAATCTAACAAAGGAGGTACAAGCTCTTTAGAGGCTACATTTTAAAAGATCTTTAAGGTCAAAAGTTAAAGTTTAAGAACTCTTTGTAAGGGTGTTATTTTCTATCATACCATTACCTCCCTCATGCTACAACACGCTCATTTGCTGGTTTTCTTAATAGTTGCAGAAATCTGAGATTGCAGAGCGCCTGGGTGGCTCAGTGGGTTAAAGTCCCTTCTTTCAGCTCAGGTCATGATCTCAGGGTCCTGGGATTGAGGCCCGCATCGGGCTCTCTGCTTGGCAAGGAGCCTGCTTCCTCCTCTGCTCTCTCTGCCTGCCTCTCTGCCTACTTGTGATCTCTCTCTGTCAAATAAATAAAATATTTTTAAAAAAGACTTTAAAAAGAAAGAAAGAAAGAAAGAAAGAAAGAAAGAAAGAAAGAAATTTGAGATTGCTTCCAGTCATACTACTACTCATCATATAAAGTGAAGAAACATCAAAAACAAAACACAAATATCCATATTTACCATTTTGAACTTTGAGCCCATCACAGAGTTGGAGGCCCTGGATGGCACCTAGATTCGTCAAATTTATAGAGACAGAACGTAGGACAGTGGTTCCCAGGAGTGGGGTAAGGCAGGCGGTGATGGGATTATGAAAGGAAGAGGGAGCTCTGTTTAAGGGGTACACGTGTCAGTGAAGGAAGACGAGAAAGTTTTGGAGATGGATTGGTGGTGGTTGGTTACCTAAGAACAATAAAGGACCTAACTGCATCTTTAAAAACGATCAAAATGATAAAATTCGTGTTATGTATATTTTATCGCAATGAAAAAGGGGAGATTTCTGTTTCAAATTTGAAGTAGGTGCAGAGGAAGACGTTAGTGAAACAATAAATTACAAGGAAGAGCTCACTTCTAAAGAAACAGGATATCTCACTAAACCTCAAACGCTTGGAAGGAATTGATGTTGAGGCGTAAAGCGTCCCTTCCCACCAAAGTGGTGGAATATTGTGAGGAAGGCACTGTTGTCTTGATCTCTGTACCCGAACAAATCTTCTCATGTTTGTTGTCAGCCTTTGATGTGTGCCCCCAGCTAGCAAACTCCCCGCGTGGCTGTGTAAACTTCTCGTCTTGCCCTCGACCCTGGGGGTGACCCGGCGTGTTAGTGACTCCTGGCTGAGGTAAATGATACAGCACGGTAATAAAAGCAAGTGCTAGATCTTTCCCTTTTATCTACCTCCATCCGCTGTGAAGTGTCTCTCCCCCACTCCCTCCTACCAGGTATCAAAAACCCAGATAAAGGGGAAAGAAGTTATCTGAAGCATTGTGTGCCCCCTGCAAGAAATCCAATTATTTATGGTCACTGGAGACATTTTCTTTTAAGCGTGTTAGTGAGTGACCTAAATGTATAGTTTTCCTCCTACTGTTAACAGAGCTCTTCCTTTATCTCCCATTTAAACATCTTAAATAGTCCTTTCCCTTCTCCAAGATAAAGACAAAAGTTGGTAGAAAACAATTGTGCCCTGTCATGAGCAGAGAAGGCACAGAGAGTAGAGCCCTGATCTTTCTTGAGATTTCAGGGTTTTTGCCTTTTTTTTTTTTAACTGTTCCTCGGACTACAGCTAATACCATTTTCTAAATTTTTAAAATGACAGCTGAGCAGGACCATGATCCAGAGAGGGCCTGCCTTAAGTTCTGCTCTGTCAAGAAAGTGACACAAAAGAATTCAGTCATTAAAGCCATTTCCACAGTCTCCTGGAGGAGTGTGAGTGTAGACCGCCCGAGTGCCCAGGAGTAAAGCTTCCAATCCCCTCTTGCTGGAGGAATCTTTAGGTAGACCTGAAGAGGAGTTTCATTTTGTGAGGGGCCTTCCACCTACTCGACCCTTGGTGCTAATGACACGAGACAGCTGGAGGGTTCCACACGGGGCCCTGACCTGGAGGCTCCGTGAAATGGATCCATTTCAGAGGGTTTGAATCGCTGCCGTGGAGAGTGTTCCCACTTCAGGCGTCCCCAGACTGCTTAAAGAAAGGAGGTGTGTTGGTCTCCTTGAAGCCCTTTGCCCTTACCACGTAGGAGATAAATCCACCAGTGAAGTCCCCAAGGAGGAGTTGAAGAGGGAAGGGTCGGGGTTGGGGTCTAGCCATGGACTCTCGTTACAGGCTTTGGCCTAGGCCTTCTCTGGACTTCATGTTCAGAAACAGTGAGAAAGAGCAGGAGCCGGGGCTCCAGGTTATCCCCGCGCCACAGCTCCCGGTCACCGAGGGCCACCTATGCCTCTCAGACCTCCTCCCCATGCTCGGGGTTCTGGACTTTTTTTTTTTTTTACATTATTGCCCCCTAGAAGGCATCTTTTTAGACCTTTTTTCCCTAATCGCCCTCTCCATGAATGTTTAAAAGCACAGATATAGTGGCTATCTCTGTGTCCGTACTATATGTACATTTGTGCTTTATCAGGAGAACAAGGTATCGGCCCCTTCCCAAGAACCAATTTTCCAGCCTCGGGGGTAAGATCACCCACATTGAAAATGCATGCCCGCACTCCTTTAGAGAGCCAGTTGCCGTAGATGTGGCCTGAAGACAGAATGTGCTGTGGGGCATCACACCATGGTCGCCAGGACCTGCCCCCCAGCTCTCTCCTTTCCTAGGGATACCAGCTGACAGAATTTAGGAAATCCCCATATTCTCTCAAGGCCCAGTATCCTCATCTATCAAAAAAGGGGGGTAATTTCCACCTCAGGGTTTGTAGGAAGAATTAAATGACGAGATATGTGCTATAGCAATGAGTGCCCTCTTGTCTTTAGTTTCTGTCAAAAATACATTCTGTCAAAAATATCATGTTTTCATTTATGGGTGCTAGTTGGTGTTCTTTCACAAGATTTTACTCTCTTTTCTGGAGATACACCAGATTGAAAACTAATCTGCAAATGAATATACAATGTGTTGCTGCCCCAGCTTGCCTGGAAATATTAACTACTCAGAGCTGGTAACCTAGTCACACATCAAGGGAAAATAAAAAGTTATACACATACTCATACTTTACAGCTCCCTGAAATTTCTTTGCACTTGAGAAATGGAGTGCATTAATCTTTCACTTCTCCCTACTTTCCTTCCCCAGTCAAGTTTCACTAGTCTGTGCTTAAAGTTTCTCAGTGAAGAGGACAACAAAATAGTTCCTTCTTTCTGGGACTGGGCACCATTGAGAACAGGACTCAAGAATTTTACGAACCAGCAAGCCTCTCAGATGAAATTTTCAAAGATGGTGGGCTTTCTCGGGTCTGCCCCACTCACCCCCTCCTATCCACCCAAAAACCAGAGTTTTTAAATTAAGCCCATTGGTGGGGATACAGCAAAGAAGGGGGTGCTTTGGGTGCTTCGTGATGGCAACAGTAGGGCTTAATGGCCGCCTAATTTGGGAAGATAATGAGGCATCTAGAATGACTTCAAATGATGTGTTTCAAGAGATCCAATCTGCCAGCAAGTACAAAATGTCTTTTAATGCGTGCTTAGAACTAAGAAAGTCACAGTTGTTTTAAATAAGTAAATAGATAAAATTAAATGACGTGAAATATCAAAAGCTAATTTGAGTTTCTGGCACAAGAACCAATGCTTCCTCCACGAGAGTGGGTGGTGAGTGACAAATCTCCTTGAATTGGATTGTCACCAGCTGTCAGAGTTTGGGCATCCCTGGGAACAGTGACTGGTGAGTCAGAGTTTCCCAAGGAGAAAACACTCCCCAAGGAGAGAATTCACTATTGTGTCCCCCTGCATGTAATGGGGGTACAACAAATACTTACTGGTTTGCAGTTTTGTTTTACTTCAGTCCACAGTGTATATGGGTGATGATATGCTGAAGTAACAAAGAAATCCTGAAATCTCGGTGACTGGGGGTTTAATGAAGTTCATTTCCAGCTCACACGAAGTCCATTATGGGCCTGGTGACTTTCCAGAAGGGTGTCCTCTTATCGTTGGGTCAGGCCGCTAGAAATTGCTCGCTTTCCTCAGTCTACATGGGGCTTTCAGGAGAACTGAGGTAAAGAGTAGAAAACTCCCAATCACTCTTAAAGCCCTCACCCAGAGGTGTGCTCATCTACTTCACCTCTGCCTGGAAGTGGTCGCCCCCTAAGTACACGGGGGCCGAGAGTGCAGGGGAGCACGGGGTGTTTCATGAGCAAACATTACCTGCCACACCGGTAGACTTTATCCAATCTACCTTTCAGACTTGTCAGCTGATGGCTTCCTCCTCATTATGCTTTTTATTGTTTTGTTTTGTTTTTTTTTTTTTTGCAGGGAGAGAGGCTAGCTAGAATTATTTATCAAAGGACTAAAAACATGCGCACCTGGGGGGCTCAGTCGGTTAAGCATCTGCCTTCAGCTCAGGTAATGATCGCAGAGTGCTAGGATCAAGTCCCACATCAGGTTCCCTGCTTAGCCGGAAGCCTGCTTCTCCCTCTGCCTCTCCCCCACTTATGCTCTCTCACAAATAAATAAAATATTTTTTTAAATAAAAGAAGTATAAAGGACTAGAAACCTATTTCCTTCTCGAATGTGTAAACAGAGAGAGTTTGCACCCTGCCTGCTTTACCAGCAAAATTTTGGTGCAGTTGGCTTGAGCAGCAGGAGCTGGGACTTCAAATACTGTGTAGATCATGCTACGGAAACCTCAGCTTAAGGAATTTTAAGCTTACGAAGCCAGTCGGTATTGCTGGGTATCATAAATACTCATCAGCTGACAAATTCAGTATCTTATTTGCCACTGTCTATTTCCTTCCTCAGAGTATTTCTGGAAACAAATCGGATTTAGTCTCCCTAGACTGCGTTGCTTCTGTTCAAAGCCAATACCCAAACCCAAGGGTTTATCTGGAATGTCCAGACATCTGGGAAGTCAGATAGTGACAAATGGGACTGTCCCACTTAACACAGATGGCTGGTAAGCCGGTGGTACCATGGACCATCTTCAGGTATGAGATCAGTCATGATTAAGCCAAGTTCTTTTCTTTTATGAACTTTTAATGTTTTTTGGCATACTTGAGAAGTGCAATAAAAATGAAGGAGTGCTCATCAATATTAGTGTATCTCAATAGTCCTACTGTTGCATGGTAATATCATTAATTATGGATGGCTCCCGCAGGGCAGTGGGTTTCAAGGGAATGGAAATTGAATACAAAGTCTTTTATTCTTGTTTTCCCTCCAACTCAAGTCATTAGTTTCCAAGGACTCGTTTCCCACCCCTCATCCTCATCCACTCACAGCGTTTTGGGGCAAGCCAGAACTCGATACCTTCACGTGAACCCCTGGTCTGCCTCCAAATCCAAGTCAGTTGGTCTCCCTACATTAAGAAGAGGCTTAGTCCAAATAGCGGCTCCTTTCTCCAAGTGCTAGTCAGCACCGTCGCATTCTGAGTTTCACATACATATACATGAGCGTTTCCCCTCTGAACCGTATAGCTCATTTGGCGCCCTAGATGCACTGGTTATTCCTGACCCTTCACTTCACATCCAGAACGAGACAAGCGGGACAAATATCTAGGAGACAGGACTTCCCTCTTCCAAGTGAGTCCTTTGCCCCGCAGCGGAGTGAGTCCTTTGCCCCGCAGCCGGGCTAAGTTCTTGTTGCTTCTTTTTTCCTCCTCCTGGGAGAGAGAAACCCCATCGCATCCCCGTGCAAGGCCGCCCCTGTCCTGAAGATGGCGGAGTGTGAGCAGCTAAGAGCCGTCGCCGCGGGACCCCGGGTCCCGCAGACCCCTTTTCCTCCCCCAGACACTGAAACAGAAGGAAACGCTGCACCGGAAGTAAAGTGTGTGCCCCTATGGAGAGGGAAGCAAAAGGGGAAAGAGAAAGAAGTTCAGGACCAGAGCCGGCCCTGAGAACAAAACTAAGTGAGACCTATGGAGGGGGAGTTCCGGGAGAAAGCAAGTGAGGTGCCCTCCCCGGTGCACGCGGGACTCACGGGTCCGCATCGCAGTGCTGCCTAGGTGGGACGTGTCCTGGGGAGGTGGAGGGCACGGGTGAGGCTGCGCCACTATAATGCCCCCCAGGGAATATCCCTCCTTGGGTTCTGACTCCCAACAGTAGGACACCTCAGAGTTGGCCATTCTGCCTTCTCATCGGACCAACAGAGCAAGTTGCATTTGAACATCTTGAGTTCACAGCAACGTAAAGGAGATGGATGCCTCTTCCTCTGTGAAGCCTCCCCTGATTTCCGGCTCTCTTAGCCCTCACCCCCACTGCATTGTGTTTTCACTTGTCTGCCTCTCCTCCTGGGGACTGTGTCTTGCTCACTGTTAAATTCTCAGTCAACCCCCTCACCTCCCCTGCCCTGCCCCCCTGTTGCCTGGAAGGTGGTAGGAAATTAATGATGAAATCAACTAACAAATAAAAAGAACAAGTTATTTCACATCAAGGTGCAATGTTGGGTGTGATTCAACAGAGAAAAGAGCGACGCACCCACTGTCCCTCTTGGACACAGTACCATGGAGGAAAGGTGTGGTTGGCACTTACAGGTCATTCTTTTCCTTTCATGACATCTCTGACCACACAGCATTCTTTATTTAATCCTACGGATCCCTTTATTTATGCATTCTTTAAGTCAACATGAAGAATCATTAACCATGACTGAGTTTTTCAAGCCACACACCTATCTCAGGATATTTGTGTCAGCTGGCACTCATCCCTGGGAAGCTGCTAGAACAGCTGGAACAGATGTTGGGAGCAGCTCTGGGGGCCAGAGTTCAGGCCAGAGTGACTTCTCCTGTGACTGCTAACAGCCAAGGGCTGGAGGACTCAGGTGCTGGTGCACCTGGCAGATGAACGAAATTCAATTCAGATCATATTTTTAAAATACTGAAGTGAGGCCCCATGGACGACAGTATATTGTGACAGAGCCTAGGCATTCTGGGATAACCATCATAGAAATGGAAATCAGTATGTGGTCCTTTGATTTCCAAAAAAAAATTTAGAATACCAGTTTTTCACTCCAAGTAAAACCATCTCTGTGGACAATTTAAGGAGTTTCGTTTCTGGAAATGGAAATCGTATAACTTCCTTCCATCATTCGACTCATTTTTCTTTGTTTTTAAGTAATTGACTCAAATTGATCGCCTTTAAGAGAAGAAGGATAAGTAAAGACTATGATCCCTAAGAGAAGTCTTACCGACTGGAAACACAATGAAGCAGATCAAGCCAGTGAGACCATGTTAAGCCCATACAGCTACATGCTGAGTGCCCGAGACTCCCAGAGACCTGCTTGGTGGCTAGGCTCTTCCAGGTGGCTCAGACCTTCCCCACCCACGTGTCTGCGTTCTCTGGCCTTCATTCTGTGGGTCTCTGCTACTGTTTCTCCATCAAAGATCACAGCTCGGCGATGGTGAGCTGACTACGGCCCACAGACATAATTTCTTTGGCTTGCTCAATAGTTTTGAAAATTTGCATTAGATGCTGACATTTTTAAAACAGGGAGACTTCACATTTTTTTTAAAAAAATCTAGATTTCCATCTTCTCTTTAAAAATCAGAAGTTGCAACACTGGGAGAAACTATATGGCCACAGTGAGCTCAAATAAGAGTGACTGACCCTTTAATAACACTGGTAATGATAACAGTGGTGATAGCTAATTCTCATAACCGAATGTATTATGTGCCACATGCTATCTTAAGTGCTTTGCATATATTGTCATTGCATCCTTACATCAACTCTAGGAGTGGGTACTATAATTATCTCCAATTTTTTAATGAGGAAAGCAAGGCACAGTGAGGTCAAGTAACTTGCCCAAAGCCACACAGCTTTCAATGGCAGAGGTAAGACTTCAACCAAAAAGGTAGGCTCCAAATTCTGAGCAGTTAAGTCCTAATAAATGTAGTCTCCCAGGAGAGGGTGGCAAGGAATGGACCATTGTAGGCATGTGGATGTCTAGATGTGAAAGTTGTTAAAATTAATGCATAATGATTAAAATTTGTATGGGGTCTAGAGTCAGATTGCCTCCATTTGAGTCTGAGCCCAGCCACCGGGAGAACTTGGGCAACTTGATTAATATCTTTAAGTGTTAATCTTATCTGTATAATGGAAAAGTAGTACCATCCCCATGGATTGATTCCACTTCACAGAATTGAGGTCCTGAAGTTCTTATCACAGATAAGTGCTGACACACAGTAAATGCTTTATTAATGTTCACCATTGTTATTATTATTTTATCTGGGTAGTTATTATCACTGAGAATTTCATATGTGTTGGACTAAGAACAGTCATCAGCATGGACTACCTTCTCTAATTGTAGTTTAAAGAAATGTTTATAGACAAAAATCACATGTTCCATGTCTAGAAAATAGTGTTGAAGTTCTATTTAGCTGGAAAGCATTATTATATAAAATAAAACTAACTTTTTTTAAGGATTTTATTTATTTGACACAGAGAGAGAAAGCAAGTGAACACAAGCAGGGGGAACAGCAGAGGGAGAGGGAGAAGCAGACTCCCTGCTGAGCAAAAGCCCAATGCAGGGCTTGATCCTAGAACCCTGGATCATGACCTGAGCTGAAGGCAGATGCTTCAGCAACTGAGTCACCCAGACACCACAAAATAAAACTAACTTCTAACTTCAGTTTCTTTCAGTAAGTATTTATTGAGCATCTACTGTGTCATATTCATCATGGCACCGCTAATGTTCTAGTTCAGCTCATGGCAGGAATGTGATAAAGATTTGTAAAATGAGTAAAAAATAAAAGTGAGAAGTTGACAAAACTTTTGTTTTTCTAAAAGGTAAGAAACCAGAAAAAAAAAATTCTGAGAATCACTTCGCATAGAATAAGCAAGCAAACAAACGAACAAAAAATGTAATCAAAGAAATTTTTCTTGCTAGGATCAGAATACATTAATACTAATGAAAACAGAACACAGACCCCTTCTGACATATTTTATACTGTTTAAAGATAAACATTTGTGCACTGTAAGCCACCAATGGATTTAAACTCCAGTGAGGACTTTATAAGCCATCTGCTAGTCTCCTAATGAGGCTAGTAACTATCATTGTTTACAGTTAGGCACCAGGGGTCATGGATATTTGTTATAATGAAATCTGTAATGCATCACTGAAGAATCTCAAAGAGTCTTTCTTCACAAGGGCTAATTACAAATATAATAAAACAACATTAAAAAAAACCTCTTAAAGTCCACAGAGAAACCTAACTTGGCACAACAAGTATGAACCACAGTACCCGCTCGGTTTTCATTTTACAAATTCTGATTACAGAAGCCAAATCATATTTAACTACTAGCAATACAAAGCCACCAATGGGTCCTTTGCTTCCAATCGCTTAATCACAAGATGCTTCGTGAACCATCTGGATCCGGGAGACATTTGCTCTGACACTGGCATAGAGCGTGCAAATGCTTGGGGAAACTCACAGGTTATTTTAGATGTGTGATTTTAGTAAGATGCTATTTGAAAGTTGTGCCCAAACTGAACTTGCTGATTTGTTAATTTAGCTGGGGGGGAGAGGGAGGAAGAGGATGTGAAAAATTGCTCAAAATCACAGAGACAAAGAAACTGATTGGCTGACTGAATTTTTACCTTCCAGTTGGCGGTTTTAGCATCCCAGAAATGTAGTCTGAATCATAATTGCTTTAATTTGTATATTGTGGCAGTATTTCCACAGTCAACTGGGGAAAAATATTGGCTTAGTGCAGTGATTGGTGATATCTCCGTGAGTCCCTTATGTTCAGCTTCCCAGACTAAGAAAATACAGAGCCTGAATATGAAAGCGTTCTTATAAAATGTTTCCTATTGCTAGCACTATCATACAGCACCTGAGATGGCAAAAATGAGATAATGCTTTTTACTTCATTTAATAGAATTCCTGTGAATAGTAATAATAAGACTAATAATAAGAGGGGCTCCTGGGTGGCTCAGTCGGTTAAGTGTCTGCCTTTGGCTCAGGTCATGATCCCACAGTGCTGGGATCAAGCCCCGAATTATGCTTCCTGCTCAGCGGAAGGCCGCTTCTCCCTCCCCCTCTCTGCTCCCTTTGCTTGTACCCTCTCACTCTCTCTCAGTTGAATAAATAAATAAAATCTTTTTTAAAAAAGACCAAAAAAATAAAAATATCTTCTATCTTCAGAATGTTCCCTACATATTCCAAAGCCTTGAAAATAAAAACCCAAACCAAAACCAGCAAATAAACAAAAAACCACTAAGTCATGCATACATCCTCTTGGGAAAGAATAAAATTTGCCAATACAATTTTTAAAATAGGAGAGAAGTTAGGTGGATCCTGCACTACCAAATATCAAAACATACTAAGCTTCCATAAGGCTGTATGATAGGACTAAGAAAAGGATGGTCAATGAACATAACAGAAAGTAAAAAAAGATCTGCATGCAGAGCTGCTAGAAATGGAGCGCATGAAATTGTGCCTAAGATATTTAAGAAAGTCTATAGGATAAGTGTGGTATTTGAAATAAGGGGAGAAAATTAAAAGTATTTAACCAATAACACCAAGATAATAAGATAACATTTTGGGAGTGGGGGTATCCTCCTAGCTATTCATTATGCAAAATAAAGTCCAAGAATGAAGAATTAAATGTAAAAAAATGCAACTATGAGAAAAGTCTTTTAAAAATACAGGCAGATGCTGATGTAATCTCTGGGATGGAAAAGGCAGAAAGCACAGATCCATGTGGCTCACATACCATAGGTCACCCTTAGCGATCTATCAAGCAGCCCACAGAGGAAAAGTTATAAACCAGTTTTGTTCATACACATGCTATACATTTTAAATGTAAGATAAACTAGGATTTTCACAGAAATGCCAATAAAGTAAGAAAAATATTATGGGTTTAGAGGTTGCTATGAGCTACAAACTGTGTTGATCATTTCAGAGGGAACACCATCCAGTCAATAGGAACTACCATCTTCTGGCTTATGGGCTTCCAAATCGTTGACATGGTACTGCTTGCTTAATTAAACATGCCTTTGCATTTTTTAAAAAATATTTTATTTATTTGACAGAGAGAAACACAGCTAGATAGGGGACTCAAACAGGGGGAGTGAGAGAGGGAGAAGCAGGCTTCCTGCCGAGTAGGGAGCCCGATGTGGGGCTCTATCCCGGGTCTCCGGGATCATGACCTGAGCCGAAGGCAGTCGCTTAGCCAACTGAGCCACCCAGGCGCCCCGCCTTTGTATTTTTACCCACATGTTGCATTTTAGCTCCATGGCACAAAGTGGATTATTGACTCAGAATAATTTACTGAAGTAGAAAAACCATAATGAAATAATGACATACAAATGAGACTCAGAATAACATTGTCCCTATAGGGAAAGCACCAGATTCCAGGGCGAACACAGAATGTGAATTTGTGCATGATGGGTCAGGTGGATCTGTGAAGGTCATGATTTCACACAAGCTTTGAAAAAAGAAAAGGGTGAATAAAACTAAGAATTATGAGATCTGAACATTGAATTTTTATTCCACTAGTACTCCTTTCCCTCTTTGCCTCCAGTACCCTGTCTGTATTGAAATTTTGTCACACAATGACACAAAGCCATCAAATCTTCTGCGTCATTTTCAGAAAAGCCAGTGACTTTTCAAGCACCCATACAAGGTTGTCTGGAAGAAAAGCAAAGTATTGCTTTTTAAGTACGGAACTGATTAGTTTTAGTAAAGGCAAAGAAGAGGCAGTGACAGTCCCAGGTGTCAGGGACACAACCATTAAGAAACATAAAACCAGGGGCGCCTGGGTGGCTCAGTTGGTTGGGCGACTGCCTTCGGCTCAGGTCATGATCCCGGAGACCCTGGATCGAGCCCCACATCGGGCTCCCTGCTGGGCGGGAAGCCTGCTTCTCCCTCTCTCACTCCTCCTGCTTATATTCCCTCTCTGGCTGTGTTTCTCTCTGTCAAATAAAAAAAATCTTAAAAAAAAAAAAAAGAAAAGAAACATAAAACCAGCCCCCGAGTTAATGGCCAATGCCATGCTTAAAGGGAAAGGGGGACAATTCTTGGCAAAATGCCTGGTTCAGAGGCCACTGGTGGACAACCTCCCAGATCTGATGGCCAGGTCTGTCTGCTAGCAGACATTTCTCTCTTCCCTGCTGGACAAGGACAAGAGCTCTGAGGAACAGAGCGTGAACCTGCTATCGGTAGAGGCACAGTCCAACTCCATGGGGACTGTGGGTCCTGAGAGCCAGCGCGCCCAGCACTCCAATTCCACAAAATAACCCTGAAGTCGTCACGCCCGCTACAAACAGCAGTACTTCCGGGAGCGGACTCGGGAAAGAGACGTGATTTCTGGGGAAGAACTTTCTCCCTCCTCCTCGAAATATATTTACTACCACCTCCCAAATTGAAAAATCTCAGTCTTAGGGCTTTGAGTGTGACAGACTCTTGAGTTTGCATCCCATAGAATAGAGAACATAGACCAGCTTAAAAGCGTGTCATAGGGGCGCCTGGGTGGCTCAGTTGGTTAAGCGACTGCCTTCAGCTCAGGTCATGATCCTGGAGAACTGGGATCGAGTCCCACATCCGGCTCCCTGCTCGGTGAGAAGCCTGCTTCTCCCTCTCTCACCCCCCCTTGCTTGTGTTCCCTCTCTGGCTGTGTTTCTCTCTGTCAAATAAATAAAAATCATTAAAAAAAAAAAGTGTGTCATATTTTTTAAGTCTTGATTCTATCTTAATATGCAGGACAAGCTGACCAGCCTTCAAACACTCGCTGCCATTCCTGAAAACCTGGAACCTAATCAGAATAAACCAGAGTGGGACCGAAGCATAGTTCTGGGGCAAGACAGGGAAAGCATACTCTAGTTCCCCTGGAATGAGGACTGGCCCTCCTTCCTGATAGGTAGCAAAAGAATATACTTTCCAGATCAAGAGCTGCACACCATATTCCCACTCTGAGTGAATCTGCTTTCATAAAAATACCATATTCAGAACGGCAGCTAAAACTGGGGTATCCCATGTTAAGTTTGTGATAGTCCATTATCATCTGCTATGATGCATCCAGGTTCCACGGAGATCAGACTGGTGAGTTAAGTGGGGTTCTTTTTTTTTTTTTTAAGATTTTATTTATTTATTTGACAGAGAGATCACAAATAAGCAGGCACAGAAAGAGGGGGAAGCAGGCTCCCTGCTGAGCAGACAGCCTGATGTGGGGCTCAATCCCAGGACCCTGAGATCATGACCTGAGCCGAAGGCAGAGGCTTAACCCTCTGAGCCACCCAGGTGCCCCTTAAGTGGGGTTCTAATGAGGACATCATATTGAATTGTTTGGTCAGACTTTGAATTATGTGAGTCCTTGAGGTTGGCACTAGTCTCTGCTATCCCTTTGAAACGATATATTTACTTTTGTGGTCATAGGGGGTAGTTTAAGAGCTTCCACTTGGTCTTTCCTTCTGTGATAGTTCTTACTCCATAGTCAAGGAACTGTCGTGAGTTCTACCAGCTGCCAAGTGTGGTCAACCTGATTATGGACCTGGAACCGAGGAAGTAACTATTGCACGGTGGGAGGCAGACGTGAGCAGCGGGGCAGGACACATGGGCTCGATGTATTGAGACAGACTTTATCAAGGACTTTACTTTCTGACCCCCACATTTCTTGGCTCTAAAAGGGAGGCCACAGTGACATTTGGCTCCCTGGTTATGAGTGTCAACTCCGATGTTGTTCTCAAGAGCCCCGGAAAGACCTGGATATCACCCTCTTTCTAGTGTATGGCGCCCACATAGATGGCCGTAGTTTCCACTGGGAAGCACAGAGGGTGCCATTACCATGTAGCCCATGCAAGATACACTGTATTTATGGGGACCTTCAATGGATTTGGCCTTGACAGTAAGCTCTGGGTTGAGAACCAGCTTAGATCTTGAAATTGGGCAAGAGGTTGTAACTTCCCATGGGAGATGACTCTTTTTAAAACTATGGGGACCTTCAATAGGCTTGGCCTTGACAGTAAGCTCTGGGTTGAGAACCAGCTTAGATCTTGAAATTGGGCAAAAGGTTGTAACTTCCCATGGGAGATGACTCTTTTTAAAACTTAAAACTGTACCAAGACTTTGACTATATTAAGCAAGACCCATTCATCTTGTCCCTGGAAACACCATGTTCTATAAGCCACTATAGAGTTCCCTACAGAGCCTGCTGCAGACCCCATTACAAACTACTATCCTGGAGCCTTCTACTCTGGCTGTCATTACACACTTACTGTCCTTACAGCAAACATGCCACCTAGCCCCTAACAGTTAAGTTCTGCCTCTGTTACTGTGGAGATTCCATTACCTTTATTGCGACCAGAGAGAGGAGCTCTGCAACTGCATCTCCTCCAGTCAGCCCCCCACCCCATGGAAGGAGCCGCCGCAGAGTCTGTTAGCAATGCTGGTGCTGGTGCCCCCTCATCCCTGTCATCCTTACCACCGTCAGAAATGAAATGTCCTCCCAAGAAACACAATCAGCTGATCTTATAGAGGAGGCTTTCTCTAGCACAGCCACTACTCTCAAGCTTTGATTCTTTGCTCCAGAGTCAACCCAGGCCATCCTGCCATCTTCATTCATTGTACTTAGGCCAACACTTCTCCAAGTTGCTAAGAGTCATCTAAACAGGATAGTAGACCAGACTGGGAGCTCTCGCCAAGGAGTTAAATCCTGAGTGAAGGGAGAGTGCTCCCACACTGACAAACTCCCCATTAGCAAGCCTCCCACTCCCCCCACTCACCGACCTTGTGATCCCAGCCCTTCACAGTTCATTCCCAGACAGACTCACAGAGTCCTGACCAGATGTGTCAGCCAGGATTTCACCTGCTTTGCTCTAGTATCCCTGTCTCCCCTTAGAAGGCTTAGCTCTCCCCAAGTCACACTAATTTTTGGCCCTAATTATGGATTGAGTGTTCAGGAGCAGAGGTGCAGGGAGATCCTGAGGAAGACCAGCTCTCTTTCTGAGAAGGCACGGTCTTACCATATAGTCTTCAGGCAAAGGAGGCCCACTGTCTTCCAACCACGGAGTGAGGGTCCCTTCTGCTGTCCTGTAGCTTTCAGAGGAGTATCACTGTTTAAAGTTTTCCAGCACATCTACCTAGATACCCCATCATAAGCCTTTAGGTCCTATTTCTTCCTTAGCAAAGCCCCATTTATCTTCCTACCAAATCAACTCTTCTTGGTTCTTTTCTTTCACATGACAGAAAAGAAGTATCTGTTGAGAGCATTGGGTTAAATGTTGGAACATAAACAGAGAGGACTGGTGCCTTCCTCCATGGACTTTCAGGATATGATGGAAAGCAGAAAATGTACATCAAAAGTATAAATACAGAGGGACCTATCTTTAAGCCAAATCTCTTGAAATCACTGCCTCGGTCCCTGACACACACATAGAAGTGTCCATGAATCACTCTGCGAGGGGAGCTCTCTCCACAGTGAGCCAGCATAAAATGAGGGTCTAGGACATATTCACCATTCACTGTGTTGCTGGAAAGCTAGCACTCCTCCCTTGCCCAAACCTACTTTTTGGTCATTTTTGTCTCCTCCTCACCCCTTAGATATGTCACACCCAGCACATTTAGCATGGAACCACCTTGGCTGCCTCTAATAGACCCCTTCTGGTTGAAACTGTCTCCCTGAGGCCATCCCAGCTTAAATCCTGGATTCCTGGCTGAACTGTGTGGGTCTGGACTCAGGGACACCTTAGTATTGTGGGGAAACTGGCAACTGTTCATTTCAGAGCTCAGAGCACCTTTGTCTGTGTTTGACCAATAATCTAGGTCTTTCCTTTTTTTTTTTTTTAAGATTTTTTTATTTATTTGACAGAGAGAAACACAGCCAGAGAGGGAACACAAGGAGAGGGACCTATAGAGGGAGAAGCAGGCCTCCTGCCAAGCAGGGAGCCCGATGTGGGGCTTGATCCCAGGTCTCCAGGATCATGACCTGAGCCGAAGGCAGTCGCTTAACCAACTGAGCCACACAGGTGCCCCAATAATCTAGGTCTTTCCTATTGAAAGACATCCCAGATGAAAGAGAACAGACACTGGAAAAAGCAGGAGTGAGAAAAGATGAAAACAAACTCATGGGGTGCCTGGGTGGTTCAGGTGGTTGGGTGTCTGCCTCCGACTCAGGTCATGATCTCAGGGTCCTGGGCTGGAGTCCCACATCAGAGTCCCTGTTAAGCAGGGAACCTGCTTCCCCTGCTCTCTCTGCTGCTCCCCCTGCTTGTGGTTTACTCTCTCTCTCTCTCTCTCTGTCTCTCAAATAAATAAAAGAAAACAAGGAAACAGGAAGACAAGTCACTGAAACAAAGCTGTCTGTTCCCAACAAGAGATAAAGAAGACTCCATCACTTTAGCTGGTCCTCCTTGATGCCCCATGAAACCTTCCCCCCGTTCCCCTGAGACATGACTCTCCTAGCTCTTTCTACCCAGCATGTAACTAGGGTTATGTTATCTTTTTCTGTCCCTCCGTCAAACAAGCCTCAAGAGCAGGACCTGTCTTTACGATGCATCTTCCCACATTCACTTGGCCCCACTTGGGTGCTAGATAGGAAATATCTTCCTGATGCAAAAGGAAGGAAGCATTTCTGACTAGAGGTGTCCACAGCTCCAACATATGTGAAGCCAGGATAAGCCGAGAAAGCAGGCCAAACCACAAGTTGCTGAGAACTGGAGTCAATTTTTCTAGAGCAGAAAGATTTAGGAGGTGGCCGGGATAACCAAACATCAGGAGAACTGGGAAGAGGCTAAAGGTTTGGAAAAAGTATGTGGTCAGTGGGTGCCTGGGTGGCTCAGTAGGTTAAAGCCTCTGCCTTCAGCTCAGGTCATGATCTCAGGGTCCTGGGACCGAGGCCTGCGTTGACCTCTCTGCTCAGCAGGGAGCCTGCTTCCTCCTCTCTCTCTGCCTGCCTCTCTACTTGCTTGTGGTCTCTCTCTCTGTGTCAAATAAATAAATAAAATCTTTAAAAAAAAAAAAGTATGTGGTCAGTGATTCACAGATGCTTAGAGACCATGAGGACCTTAAAGGTCATGTGACATACCTGAGACCCTGTGAGCTTAAGGAACAGGACTTGAACTCCCCTCCATCCCCAATTGATAAGAACAACAAGGGCCTGGTTTTCAGGGGAACTGGGATACTGGGCCAAAGAAGAAAAAAGAACTTTGAAGCTAGAAATCTGGGTACAAGTAGTGTTCAAAGTTAACCTTGGTCCCAAAGTATAAGGAAAGAATCAGTTACTGAATCAAATTAAAAGCAAGCACAGCAAGGTCTTACCAAATATATTCCTAGGCAAAATGAAGACAAGTAGAAGTATTTTTTGGAATGGATGGATGGATGAATAAAAAAAATGTAGATATTAGACCACCTAAACAGGCTAAAACTCCTTAAATTCTTACTGGCCTGGAATCAGGTCGGTTCCAGATTCTGGACATTCCAAGTGAGGACAGAGTGACCCCTACTGTGGAAATGCTCCATGTTGTAGGATCAAAGGATGCACCAGAACACGGCAGAGCTTAGAGCAGCAGGAGGAGATAGCATGAGCGTCAACACATCAAAAGAAAAGAACCAAAGGCTGTTTCACCTCGGGTTCACCTCAAGCTAGAAGAGTTGGTAGCTTGGTCTACATTCAAATTCTCAACCCGACTGACGGCCCAACTAACCCATCAGCCGTGGGTGTGAGCCATCTTGGAATTGGGTTCTCTGGCCTGCAGTCAAGGAACTGTGTAGTAGAACAGAGATGATCTGTGCCCTCCAGGCACTGCCCAAACTACCAAAGCTGAACAATAAATCAGCTTGTTGATTTCAGCTACAACATTTGGGGATAGGTTGATACACAACCATAGATACCCTGAACTGTCCTGCTGTTCCTTCTCCTTATTATGTCTTACGTTCGTCCCTTCCTCACCATCTCTCTTGCTACTCGCTTATTTCAGGTGCTCGTCTTGTCTGAGTGCAAGAGATTCTACCCAGTTTCCCATTTTTTGCTTCCTTTCTTTCCCACCCCCCACTTCCCAAAGGCATATACCCAATCTATTCTTCAGAGTAATTTTTCTAAAACAGAAACCTGCTAGGAAGCCTTCAGAGTGAGGCTGCTGACTTCTGCCATCAGAATAAAATCCAGTCTTCCTCCCTGTGTAGATAAGGCCTTCCACAGTTAAGATCCTGCTCAGTCATTTAGGTTTCAAAACCCTCCCCCGCCCCATACTCCTTTGCCACACTCTACAGTCACGTTGACCTACTTACATTCCCCCAAAGGGCCACGCATTCCTCAGATTTCCATGCATTTGAGAATGCTTTCTCCACTTAGAATGCCTTTTCCCGCACATGCTGGGCTAAGCACTCCAGAAAGACAACACTCAGCTCAGGCATCACCTGTTTTTGAGAGCTTTTCTTCATCTCTCGCCCCTTCCCATCTCCATCTTTCTCTTTCTCTTCCTTCTCACGGCTGCCCTAGAAGGGGTGATTTCCCTATCAGGGAAAACCTGATAGTGGAAGGAAGGGAAAGATTCAGGCTTGGCGTGGGGCTGCTGGAGGTGGGCTGACCAGAGAAGGGCATCTGGTGTGATTAGTTAGGGCTCATATTTGGTTGGTCTCTCTCTGGCTGGTCTCAAGTTGGAAGCAGGAAGAGGAATTGGGGAAGCTTGTTAAGCTTGTTCTTCGGTTAAGAAGTCTTGGCCATTGGGGACGGCTGGTACAGGGTTCCTGCACTATTACTAGAGATAGTAGTCTGACTTCCTACAAGTCTGATTTATAGCGGGCCTGGCTTCCTGGGCTCATTGCTGCAGGTTGTGAATTGGTTTTATTTTCTCATAGGGTTTGTACATTTAGTCTACCGATTAAAATCCTGTCTCTCACCTACATCAGAAGATGGACTTTTCAAGAATAGTTGGAAATTGTCTGTATTGTTAAAACTTAAAAAGAAATGCACTACTATTTTCAATGCTTATGGGTTGATTCAAATCCAATCTGGATGTAGAGAATCAAATTCAATCTGCGGTGATATTTAAGACGAGCTCAAAAAGAGAAAAACAACTCTACCCACATAAACCAGACAGTAATGGATTGGATGTTGGGTCTAGAGGTCAGCAAAATCAGCTGGAAGGGCATTTCTCAACCTGTGTTGGGGTCTTCGGAGTGGCTTCAGTAGGAGCTAAGAAGTTACTGAAGATTAGGAATGATGAGCTTTCCTTATTAGGCAAAAGTTCTGAAGAATTACTGATATATTTCACATAGTACACCAAGTATAGATAAAACATAAGTGCAGCTACCTACCTAGAGCCATAGGGCATATTTTTAGGCTAAAGGGACTTAAAAAGTGCACACCAGATTTTTCAACAAAAAAGAGATGCGATTCTAGGACAAGTTTCATCTTTGTAAAAATTCCCCTGTTAAAAAACAAACAGTTAATCAGTAAGAAATCTTCTCGATAATCAACTTAACAAAGTCACTGCTACATTTTCACAGTATATGTTCATAAACTTTAATTACTGGAATTAAAAGAAAACAGCACATATGGTAAGACCATCTTAAAATGTAAAGTGACAGATGTCTATAAATATTAAAATTCCATAATTATCAGTCTAGTTCATTAATTATCTGTCTTTGGATCATAAACATAAGAACGATACTTATTCACGAGGATCCAGTCTTTCAGTGAGGAAAATGAAATGTGGAAAGCTAAGGCCTTTTTGGGGCACTAATTTACTTTTAATAATCGTGTAATTATGGAAAGTATTATGTTGAACTTCTGATGCACTTCATGGTGTGGATATTGCAAACCAGATCTTAATTCGAATCTACACAGACTCAATTTCCTCAATATTTTTTCTGGGGACTGATGAAACACTGGGGAATGAGGAGAATCTTGTATATTGATGGAAAATAATTAGGATATTGTTTGACCTCTTTGGCATCGACATTAATATTAGAGACAACAAAAGAGTAATGTTTGGCTTTCTATCTACTAGGGAAACTTCCTGGGGTTTGGAGAGTGATTTATGGCTCCCTTGGAAGATGATCTAAACCAGGGCTCCTCAGACTTTAATGAGCGTGCAAACTGCCTGGGGAGCTGGGTCTAGGGGGGCCCAAGTTCGCTTTTCTGCAGAGAGATGTTAGGCTGCCAAACCGAGGATTTTAAGCAACAAGTTCTGGGTCCTCAGCCACCAGAGACCTTGAAAATGTCTTCTAATAATCAACATATTCATATAGCTTGGCTTTTCAATTTCACGAGTATCTTTAAAGACACGTTCATAATTTATTGTCAGTCTTTGAGCCCCGATTGCTTTAGGGACATTTGTTCTCAAGGGTGAACTTCTCAGTGGAACTCTCTCTGAGCCCAGGAGCAGGGCTAACTCCTGCCTGTCATTGACCACGGAGCCCCGACGGGGAGAGCTTGCTATCCCAGCTTGCTAGCAAACAGGACTGTTCATGCGGTCATCGGTAAGTGTGAACAGGGAAGGCTCTTATGAATGCTGGTGATTTGAATAAAGCTCTGTATAGTGGAAGATTCTGAAGTTGTCCGGGAAAAGATTTCTCCTGGCCCTTTCAAATTACTCATAATAATAAATAAGTGAAGTGGCTTCTGACTGTGGAGATAGTCTGTATGATTAGATTAGTTCCTTAGAACAGGGGAGATGGTGTGCCCCTTTGGCCTGGACCTGGAGGCCAGGGCCTGGACTGGCACCCTTCTCGTTTACTATTTACACACTGCCCGCGGCCAGAGGAGAAGGGAGACTCGCAGGTGTCTGGTGCCTGGAACCCCAGGACCACCTCTGGCCAGCTCAGGTGTTTCACTGGAAGCCTGCGTTCTCCAGCTCATCCTAAGTGTCCAGGGATCCCTAAGGGGTTCTCCAGTCAGACTCTTGCCTCCTTCCAAATCCAGTGCACCGGACCCACATCCATTTCCTCAAGCCAGGGATGGATGCATAGCAAATTATCCAACTGTGATATGAAAAAAATTTGGAGATAGATAGATAGATAGATAGATAGATAGATAGATAGATAGATATTCAGACCAATATATATATACATCTTTCTACATCTTTTCATATTGAAGTGCTCCCTGTCCTTCAAGGTCCTAGGGGGATGTTGCCTTGTCCTCAGAGCCTTCCTGGGTGCCCCCAGCTGACCAAGCTTCACCCCATAGAATGCAGTTACTTCTCATGGAGCTCAACCCCATCTGTCTGGTAGTGTAGACGAGGGCCAATTCTGCCCTAAAGCATGGCAAGCCCCTGGAGAGCAGAGACTGTGTCCCCTTCATCTCCAGCAGGCACTCAAGAAAGATTTGGGGATGAAGGAATAAATACAGGCATTAGTATTTACTAAGTACTACTGAAGTGCTCTTGCAGAATGGGCTCTTGGCTTGTTCTTACCGTACAGGTTAGCTTACCTGCGATCACAGTAGTGCCCTGAGAGAGCCTGTTGAAATTTACAAATCATTGTAATAAACACTTTTTTATGAACCGTTTTCTTAAACCATTACTTTCTTTTTTTTAAATATTTTTTATTTATGTTTTTGACAGAGAGAGAGAGATCACAAGTAGGCAGAGAAGCAGGCAGAGAGAGAGGGGGAAGCAGGCTCCCTGCTGAGCGGAGAGCCTCGATCCCAGGACCCTGAGACCATGACCGGAGCCGAAGGCAGAGGCTTTAACCCACTGAGCCACCCAGGCACCCTTAAACCATTACTCTCTGATGCTGTGCCATGCACGTGATATGGTGGGGGTCAACACATGTATTCTTTTGCCCCTGAATTCTAGGCAGCAGGGGGCCGCCTGCAGCCCTCCCCCTCCCCAGCGGCAATGCTGCCTGGCTAATGGCTAATAGCTCTAGGCTCCACCACAAGGTCACAGCCAGGGACCGGGGGTGTGAGCACAACAATTCTCTGCCGCAGCTGAGGAGAAAAGGGGAGTATTTGGCTCAATCTATTATCAGACTTGATGGGTTTCCTCCCTCTTATCCTTTTTAAAAGTCACGCTCCTTGTGACTATCTATTTGACTGGATTCAAATTGCTCTCTCGTTTTATTCTATTTTTTTCTAGATTGTCTTATTTTGTTCTATTTCTTTTTTTCTGTTTTTTGCTAGGTTTTCACTTCTTTTCCATTTGCCAGGTCTTTGAACCCTCCTATTGTCTCACATTTGCAACGGACTGACTGCTTACATCTCCCAGAAATTCATATTCAAACCTAATGCTCAGAATAAAGGTAAATCCAAGTCTGATATAATAGTATCAGAAGGTGGGGCTTGGGGGAGGTGCTGAACCCCTCGTGAGTGGGATTAGTACTCTTATAAAAGAGACCCCACAGGGACACCTGGGTGGCTCAGTCAGTTAAGCGTCTGCCTTGGGTTCAGGTCATGATCACAGAGTCCAAGGATCGAGCCCCACATCGGGATCCCTGTTCACCCAGGAAGTCTGCTTCTCCTTCTCCTCCCTGCTTGTGCTCTCTGTCGCTCTCGCTCTCTCTCTCTTTCTCTCTCTCTCAAATAAATAAGTAGAATCTTCTGAAAAACTAAAAAATTAAAAGAAAATAAAAGAGACCTCACAAACGCCCCTTCCCCCCTTCCACCTTCTGAGGGCCGAGTGATAGATGGCCAGCTGTGAATCAGAAGGCGGGTCTCTGTCTGACACCAAATCGGCCAGTGTCTGGACCTTGGGTTCCAGCCTCCAGAACAATGAGCTGTGAATTTCTGCTGTCTCTAAGCCACCTAATCTATGGTATGTTGTTACAGTGACCTGAAGAGACCAAGACACCATCTAAAGCGTGGTGATAAAAATGGAATGTCTAGGGGCACTTGGGTGGCTCAGTTGGTTAAGCGACTGCCTTCGGCTCAGGTCATGATCCCGGAGACCTGGGATGGAGCCCCACATTGGGCTCCCTGCTCGGCAGGGGGGTCTGCTTCTCCCTCTCTCACTCCCCCTCCTGTGTTCCCTCTCTGGCTGTGTTTCTCTCTGTCAAATAAATAAAATCTTAAAACAAAAAAAAATGGACTGTCTTGGGAGAGCCTGGGTGGCTTAAGCGGTTGAGCAGCTGCCTTCAGCCCAGGTCATGATCCCAGGGTCCTGGGATCGAATCCCACATCGGGCTCCCTGCTCTATGAGGAGTCTGCTTCTCCTTCTGCCCCTCCACTCATTCTCTCAATCCCTCTCTCTCTCTCTCTCTCTCTCTCAAATAAATAAATAAAATCTTTAAAAAAACGGTTGTCTTAGTTAAATTTTCTTAGGGATTATTCATTAACTGTTCTTTCATCAGTTCCAATTCTATGAATTTTCTACATCATCACTTCATTATTCCAATTGTTTTTCCACTTAACATCCAAATGACCCCAAACCAAAACAGACAAAAAAACAAGTGGAGGGAATTACAGTGCAGCCACCTGTGGGCCCATCGCTCTGATTTAGTGGATATTTTGCCAAATTTACTTTAGATTTTTTATTTCCTTGGAAAATGAAAACTAGCTTAAGGAAGTTCTTTTCTATTCTTATTTTAGTTAAAACAAGACGTTATCACGAATTGACACTGAATTTTATCAAACGCTATTTCGGTGTTTTCCAAAATGCTCTCATTCTTTTCCCTTTTAATCTGTCAACGTGACAAAGAACAAAAACACAATTTTCTAATTTTAAGCTATCTTTGCATTCTGCAATAAATCCAGTTTGTTCGTGATATATTATTTTATTTATATATTGCTGATTCTCAGTTTGCCAAAATTTATTTAGGGTTTTTGTGACTGTGATTGCAAATGAGGTTCTTTATAACTTCCCTTTCTTACCCCATTCTGGTCAAGATTGTATTCACTGGGAGAATTTCTCCTTTTTCTATTTAAAAGAGTTTTTAGGGGAATGTGGGTGGCTCAGTTGGCTAAGCATCTGCCTTCAGCTCAGGTCATGATCCTGGAGTCCTGGGACCAAGACCCAGAACATCCCCCCACCCTCTGCTCACAACAGAGTCTGTTTCCTCCCTCTTCCTTTGCCCCTCCCCCCACTGTGCGTGTGCGTGTGCTCTCTCTCTCTCTCTCTCTCTCACTCTCTCAAACAATTAAATTTTAAAAATAAAATAAGGAAATAAAAGAGTTTTTATATCATTCAGGTGATCATTTGTTATACACTTAGTACTTCTTGGGGGGGGGGGCTGACTGGTTGCTTTTTTTAACCACTGATAAAATTCTTCCAGGATTAATGATATATTCAGGTTTTCTGTTGCTTTTTGAGTCCCTTTTGATAAGTCATACTTACTTTGGGAAATCATTTTATCTGTTTTCCTATTTATTGGCATCAAATTGTGATAAGCATTCTCTTCTGGTTCTCAGAATCTCTTCTTCCTCTGAAGCAGCGTCTCCATTTTAGTCCCTGTGTATTGTGTGGGTGTTTTATTCTCATTTTTTCCAGCTCAATCTCACTTGCACACTTTACTGTTTCATTAGTTTTTGCACCAAATAAGCTTTGGGTTTTATAATCTTCTCGGTTGTTGGTTTGTTTTCTGTTTTGTCAGTTTCCATTTTCAATTAGCCATTCATCACATATATAACACACCGGGTGCTCATGACAGCCAGTGCCCTCCTTAAGGCCCGTCCCCCATTTAGCCCATCCCCTCACTCACCTCCCTCCAGCAACCCTCAGTTTGTTCTCTAGAGTTAAGAGTCTGTTTTCTGGTCTTCCCTCTTTTTAATTTCCCATATGTTCATCTGTTTTGTTAAATTCCACATCCGGGGGAAATCGTATGGTATTTCTCTTTCTCTGACTGACTTATTTCCCTTAGCGCAATACCCTCTAGTTTACATCCTTGCCAATGGCGAGATTTCTTTCTTTCTGATGGCTGAGTATTACTCTACTGTGTGCATGTGTGCATGTGTGCGTGTGTGTCTATCTTTTTATCTACATGTATATATTTATGTGATATATAAATATCTCACATCTTTCTTATCTAATCATCAGTCGATGGACGTTTAGGCTCTCTCCATAGTTTGGCTATTGTTGATAATGCTGCTGTAAACATCGGGGTGCACGTACTCCTGCAAATTTGTAGTTTTGAATCCTTTGGTTAAATACCTAGCGCAGTTTCCCGGTCATAGGGTAGCTCTACTTTTAACTTTTTCAGGACCTTCCACACTGTTTTCCCCGGTGGCTGCACCAACTTGCATTCCCACCATCAGTGTAAGAGGGTTCCGCTTTCTCCACAGCCTCACCGACGTCTGTTGTTTCCTGTGCTGTTAATTTTATCCATTCTGACAGGTGTGAGGTGGTATCTCATTGTAGTTTAGATTTGTATTTCTCTGGGACGCCTGGGTGGCTCAGTTGTTAAGCGTCTGCCTTTGGCTCAGGTCATGATCCCAGGGTCTTGAGATCCGGATCCCATATCAGGTTCCCTGCTCAGCCAGGAGCCTGCTACTCCCTCTGCCTGCTGCTCCCTCTGCTTGTGTGCTCTGTCTCTCTGTCAAATAAATAAAAATCTTTTAAAAAGGTAGATTTCTATTTCCCTGATAATGAGTGATACTGGGCATCTTTCTGTGTGTCTGTTGGCCATCTGGACTTGTTCTTTGGAAAAAATGTCTGTTCATCTTTTCTGCCTGTTTTTAACTGAATTATTTGGTTTTGGGTGTTAAGTTTTTTAAGTTCCTTTTATATTTTGGATACTAACCCTTTATCAGATATGTTATTTGCAAGTATCTTCTCTCATTCCATAAGTTGTCTTTTAGTTTTGTTGATGGTTTCCTTCGCTGTGCAAGAGGTTTTTA
>PITA01010313.1:0-14970 GCA_004023965.1 Spilogale gracilis
TTTTCCAAAGCGGCTGCACCAGTTTACATTGCCACCAACAGTGTAAGAGGGTTCCCCTTTCTCCGCAGCCTCTCCAACACTTGTTGTTTTCTGTCTTGTTAATTTTGGCCATTCTGACTGGTGTAAGGTGGTATCTTAGAGTGGTTTTGATTTGAATTTCCCTGATAGCTAGTGACGCTGAACATTTTTTCATGTGTCTATTAGCCATTTGTATATCTTCTACGGAGAAGTGCCTCTTCATGTTTCTTATAATGAGGCACTTCTGAGTGGCCTTCTGGGTGGCACCTTGAAGGCAGGAGGTTACCAGGAAGAACAGCCATTATTAGAAGCATGGAACATTTAGCTGCACCCACACACACACCATTGATCATGCCTACACAAGGAAGCCTCCATAAAACCCCAGTAGCATGGGTTTTAGGGAGCTTCCAGGTGGGTGAACACAATCATGTACCAGGATGGTGATCCATCCTAACTCCATGAGGATAGAAGCTCCTGGGTTTGGGACCTCTCCCCACAACCTTACTTTCTGTATCACTTCACCTGGCTATTCATCTCTATCTTTTATCATATCCTTTAATAAACTGGGACGTGTGAGTGTTTCCCTGAGTTCTGTGAGCTCAGAATTTGCTGTAGCAGATTAATCAAACCCAAGGGAGAGGGTTGTTGGAACCTCCAATTTGTAGCCAAGTTGGACAGATGGATGCTTTGCCATTCTAGTAGTACCGACCTACTATTTGTGGTTAGCGTCTACAGTAGGATGGGGCAGTCTTAAGACTGAGCCCTTAACCTATGGAATCTGATGCTCTCTCTGGGTAGGTAGTGTTGGAATTGAGTTGATTTGTAGGATGTCTAGCTGGTATTAGAGAACTGATGGTGTTAGGAAAAAAACCTGCACATACACATTAGAATGGGGCTCAGAACACTTTAGTAATCCATGGCATACTTCAAGTATATAGTATTGGCTCAATAAATGAAAACTGCTATTGTTATTATAATGATGACATTAATGCTAATGTTGTTCTTGGTCTTTGGGCCACCAAAGGTCGTGTAGGTCCCAAGAAAAGGCTACTCCCTGATTGTATTTTTATCACTCTAGTAACACAGTGATTTGTCAAATTTTCTTTTGTTTCCCTGAAAATAGTTTTACTATTTGCTCATTCATCCAAAATCATTCTTGATACCTACTATATCCCAAGTATCATGTGGAGTGCTGAAAATAGAAAGATGAATAAGACCTCAGTCCTAGCCTTCAAAAGCTCACTTTCTGGAAAGGAGGACAGCCAAGGTCTATAGAAGCTCTGGGACATCACCCCCATGGTGAGGGGAGGCAACAGTCAGGTCACAAAGGGTAAACTGAAGTTAACAGGAAAGAGGATGGTCTGGACAATGCAGAACAACTTACCCAAGGAAAGGGAACAACTTACATTTGCAAAGGGAGAGAGAGAGAGAGAGAGAGAGAGAGAGTGAGCGAGCACGCACTGGGAACATTCTGTCATCTAGCCAGATGGCACATGGTGATATGATCAAATCTGATATTGGAAGAACCTACTGAAGGTTGTATATCAGTCCCGGGGGGGCTGCTGTAACCAAGTACAACTGACTGGGGGGCTTAAACAACAGAAATGTATTTTCTCACAGTTCTGGGGGGTGGACGTCCAAGATCAAGGTGGGAGGTCTGGCTTCTCCTGAGGCCTCCCTCCTTGGCTTCTAGATGGCCAACTTATTGTGTCCTCATGTGGTGTTTGCTCTGTGTCATATACATCCCTGCTGTCACCCTCTTTTCATGAGGAAAGCAATCACATTAGGTCAGGCTGCCACCCTTAGGACTTCATTTAACCTTTATTATTCCCTTAAAAGACCCCATCTCCAAACACAGTCACATTGGGGGTTAGGGCTTCAACATGTGAATGTGGGAAGAGGGGACACGCACAATGTGGGCAAGCCTGGGGGCAGGACAGCCAGAGAGTTGAAAGTGACAGCAGAAATCCAAGAACAAAAATGGTAAGGTCTGCCTTGAGTAGTGGGAGTAGGGATAAAGAAAAGGGAAAGTCTCTGAAAAACAAAGCTGGTAGGATTAATGAGACACAGTGGCTAGTTATTTGTGGAATGATTTAGGTTAACAGTATATAGAATGATCGTGTGCTGAGGTGGGGGAAAGTAGTATGTACAGGGGAAATGAAGACTAACTTCTTCAATGTTGGCTTTGAGATCCTTGGGGGACATACAAGTGAAGAAATTAAACACAGAGTAGGTATGTGGTCTGGCTCAGGAAAAAAATCCAGGCTGGAAATAACAGATTTGGGGGTTGCCGGCATGAATAGGGGCTGACTAAGGACATGAGAGTGGATGAAATCACCTGGAAAAGTAAGTAGAGTAAAAGAGGTGGCCAAAATCGAAACCTCAGAAAAACCATTTAAAGAGTGGGTGCAATAAGAGTTGCTTGTGAAGGTGCCTAAGAAAAAAGAACCAGGTAAGTAATTGAAAAATCAAGAGCATTTGAGGTCACGGAAGACAGGAAGGAGAGTTTCAGGGTCAAATGCCACCCAAAGACTAACAGCATGGCCTTAAACATGAATGCAGCAGGCAGATATGCGTGACTCACAGGGACAGTCCCAGGATAGTGCTAGAGCCAGGAGCTTCACTGGAGGGCTGGAGCAAGGGTGGGGGGTGGGACATGAGGAAGGGGTGATGGTAAGTAAATGAATCCTCTGGATTTGCCATGTGAAGGAAATGACAAGGAAAGAACGGAAACTAAAGGGGGAACTTAGAAGCCAATTAAGGGCCTGTTGTTGTTCACATAAAAGACTTCAGCACATTTATGTGCAAAAACATAACTGAGCATGGGAAACTGATAGCATAAGGATTCCAAGGAAGCAGGGAGTACAATCCAAAGTCCAGATGGAAGGAATGCGTCGGGTGTAAGAACTGTTCACATGGACAGATTATGGCCCTGATGGTAAAAGAAATCAACAGACCAAGGCTCTTATCTCCCTCCCAGGTCTTCATGTTACCACTTCTGCTTCATTGGAGCCTTTGCTCAGACATCAAGTTCTCCTTTTTCAAGACAGACACATTTTTCCAGTTGGGCTCTCATCAACTAGCCCTCTGGGACTTAACACAGTCCACAGTGCCTAGCAGTTTCAATAAATATTTACTGAATAAAAATCTAGGGGTGGGGCCTTAAGCCTGTTCAGCACAGACCTTGTACCTTCCCATGGATGGTCACCAGAGAATGGAACATGAAGAAAAGGCAGACACACTTTCAGGGAAGGTCTCTGGGAAAGATTCATTATTCACTCTACAAACATTTACTAAGCACATGGTGCTGCCTTCAGCCTTAGAACAGATGGCCCAATAAGGACTCCTTCAAACTGGAGGATTCCCTGCTCCCCACAAATGACAACTCCATGCCTTCTACACCCACCCATCTGCCATGAACTGGAGCCCAGATATTCTCTCTGAATCCACAGCATCGAGAAACAGATCACTATCAATTTTTCTTTCTGTCAACAGGAGCTGAGGAATAATTATGCCCAGTTGACATAAGCAGCTCGGATTGCCTTCAGACTTTGGCCTAAAGCCCAATTATATTTCTCTAGCTTGTGCCACACTACATGAACAGTATAATTTGTCTTATTTCTTTCTCTTGGTTTTTAGAATACTCAAAAAAAAAATTTTGGCTCCAGTGAAACCAACCAAGCATGTTCTTTAAGAATAATTTCAAGCACAATCTATATGCCAAGTTAATATGATATATATTTGGAGAGAAATTCAGTTGAAAGCATCTAGATATATTATTTTTAAATTATATGCACATGAGTAAAGTATACTGCACACAAATAATTTTAAAATGCTGTTGCTAGGTTGAATATAAATTAAGGTTGTAAATGTACACATGCAGGGACACACATACACACACACAGTCCCACATTCACCCCTGAGCTATTTTGTAAAAATTATTTTCTAAGATGGGTTGTTTGAAATTTAGATTACAATGTTGCCACAGAAAATGCCACAAATGCTGGGCAGCTTCCCAGGGTTTTCTCCAAAAACTAACTTTATCTACAATATAGATGAACCAGGTAGCAATGGTCTTATTCTTGGGAAGAGTGGAATATGTGTTCAATAGAGAAGAAAAAGAGGTCAGGGGACCGCAGGATAGAGATCAGTTCCATCTAAAACTCTTCATTGTCTGCTCTTCAAACCCCCCCCCCCCCCCCGTTGCATGGTCTTATGTTCTGGAAACCTTTTCCCAAGCTCAGACCTGTACTTGATGTCCAAAGTCTCCATGTACCAACTGTGCTTGTCCTTGCCCATGACCAAAAATCTGCACTCCATTAGAAGCATAAATCTCAGCCCATGAATGGACCAGCACAGCCCATGCACTTGTCCTCAGGAACCCAGTGGTGATACCAAGACCAAAGGATGGTTTGTTTGGCTCATTCAGTATTGGCTTGCTCAGTCTTGCTTTCTTTTTTTTCAAACTCTATTAGATACTAATACTCTAAAATCAAGAGTAGAGGGTAGATATTACTAGCACGCACCAACATTGATTTATCTTCTTCTGAGCATGCTTCCTAGCCCCCTTGTAGTCAGTGGGGCCACATGACTGCTTCTGGCCAATGGACTATGAGCACAAAGGACATGTGTCTTTAAGGCCTAGGCAGGGAAAAGCTCCTGTGCCTGTACTAGTTTCCTAGAGTTATTGCTACAAAGTATCACAAACTGAGTGGGTTAAACAACAGAATTTATTGTCTCAGAATTCTGGAGGTCTGGGGTTCCTCAATGGCTCAGTCCATTAAGCATCTGCCTTTGGCTCACGTCATGATCCCAGGGTCCTGGGATCGAGCCCTGCACCAGGCTACCTACTTGGCTAGGAGCCTGCTTCTCCATCTCCCTGTGTCTGCCTCACTGCCTTCTTGTGCTCTCTCTCTCTCTCTCTGTCTTTCTCACTCTGTCTCCATCAAATAAATAAATGAAATCTAAAAAAAAAAAAAAAAAAAAAAGAATTCTGGAGGTCTAGAAGCGCCAGACCATGCTCTCTCTGAAGGTTCTAGGGAAGGATCTGTTCCAGGCCTCTGTCCTTGCCTCTGCCAGTGCTTTACCTTAAGGCAGGATAACTCCATATCCTCACATGGCATTCTCCCTGTGTCCATGTCCCTGTGTCCAAAATTTCCCCTTTTTAGAAGAATATCAGCCATATTGGATTAAGGCTTACATGATGACTTCACTTCAACATGAATACTTCTGTAAAGACCCTATCCCTAAGTAAGGTTACATTCTTAGGTATTAGGGGTTAAACCTCCAACATATCTTCTTAGGGGGATACTGTTCAACACATAATACAATACAATACAATTCAACTCACTGGAAACATGGAAACCTGGTCTTAAAACAGCAAAGCCTGGACCGCTGGCTCCCAGACCCTCAGAAGACTTCACATGAAGGAGAAATAAACTTTTGTTAAGCCATTGCAATGTCGGGGTTTTGTGTTGTCACAGCACAGGCCAGCCCAGCCATCTAATGGCATGGGAATATTTCATGTAAAACTCCAGATTTCTTCCGTGGAAGATCTAACCTACTAGACTTGCATCTCAATGGCAACTATCAGCAGGCAACTGAAGAGCAGCAGTTTCCCTTAGACTGAACGAAATTCTGCTCCACAGGCCCCAGTTCACTACAGTCCCCACTACTCCCTATCATTGCCCCTCAACCATTTTCCATTACATGTCTGTTCTCATTTTTCTTACTCTCCCCCTGCTTTACTTGATTACATGACCTGCCCAGCCTCTAAGCTTGTGAATCTGCCAACTCTACTCTACACTGGTCCTATTATTCATAGCTGCTTCCTTATTTCCCTTTCTGAATCTTTAAATTATAATTTTTGTGTGTGTTCTCAGTAGTTCCATAGATAGCCATAGGTTATATTGGCAGAGTAAGTCCCTTCTAGCTCAGAGTTTATAACAACCCATTTGCCTGTTCAATTTTAATATAGAGGTATAAACACATTTCAGGACCAATATCAAATATACATTGAAAAATCTTCATAACATCAAAAACAGAACTTTATACCTATTTTCAAAGCTCATTTTTATAATCATGCCAATTCTAACAAGTTAGAGGCAGAAGTATTATTGTCATCTCTTTATCAATGAAGCAATTGAAGAGTAATGAATCAGGCACTAGAACAACAGTCCCAGAACTGGAGATCAGCAAAGATGGGACAAAATTTGCAGCCCCTAGTCTCAAAAGCAGTGTGCTTGGCAACCTCTCGGTCTCCATTTCCTCACAGAAAAGTGAAATCATTAGACAAGAAGTAGGAGTTTCCAAACTTAAGTTTAGTCATGTAAGTTTTATTCTAGTTAAAGCTCATGTGGAAGGGCCAAAAGTAGGTAAGTGGCTCCGGCTGACCTAGAGGTAAGCTCCCAAGTCAGGTCAGTGACACTGTGCTACCAGCATATGCTTTGACCCAGGGACATTTTGACTCAAGAGAAAACACAATTAAATTTTCAGCTTTTAAAAAAACTGCCCGTTCTCTTTTTTAATTACCAAATGTAGTAGATAGATCTACATCAAAAAGATATATCCACATCCTAATCCCCAGAACTTGTGAACATTACCTTATATGGTAAAAGATTGAATGTTACCTTATTTGAAAAAAGGATCTTTGCAGATATAATTAAGGGCGTTGAGATGAGGAGGTGATTCTGGATCGTCTGGGTGGGCCCTAAATCCAATGACAAGTGTCCTTATAAGAAACAGAAGGCACATGGGGCACCCGGGTGGCTCAGTCAGTTAAGTGTCTACCTTTGGCTCAGGTCATGATCCCCGGGTCCTGGGATCAAGTCCTGCATGGGGCTCCCTGCTCAGTGGGGAGCCTGCTTCTCTCCCTCCTTCTGCCCCTCTCCCTGCTCCTGGTCTCTCTCACCCACTCTTTCTCTTTCAACTAAATAAATAAAATCTTTAAAAGAAAGAAAAAGAAAAGAGAAGACACAGACACAGAGGAAAAGGTCATATGAAAATAGAGGCAGAGATTGGAGTCCTGCAGCCACACAGCAAGGAACACCTGAATCCACCTTCTGGAAAGGAAAGATTCAGGGAAAGATTATGTCCTACAGCCTTCCGGGGAAGCACAGCCCGGCTGACACCTGATTTGAGATTTATGGTCTCCGGAACCATGAGAGAATAAATTTGTGTTATTTTAAGCTGCCAAGTGTGTGGAAATTTGTTACAGCAGCCAAGAAACTAATATATCAAGTAATATGAAAAATTAATAAGCCCATACTATACCTGAGCTTTACCGTGCTGCCAACACCATTCCAGGGCAGAGAAGCGGAGACAGGATCAAACTGAAGGCTACAATGAGGGTGGATGAGGTTCAGAGACAGGGTGAGGCTCATGTATTCTCTGAGAATTTCTTACACTTTAGCTGGTCCATGTCTCAAATCCATTCTTTCATCAGAGTTAAAGACACTTTATGTACAGATATTTAGCCCTTTATTCTCAGCTTCAGACTGCATAGGAAATTGCCAATTATATTCCTAGCAGTACTCTCAGAAATTTTGGTAATACACATTTTCATTTCATAATATTCCTATGTAATGCTGGTTTGCAGAGATAAGCCTCATGGTCCTCTGAACCTCTCCCAGTTTAATCAGACTTCTAAGAAATATTTTTAATATTTTTCTAATTAATACTTTTCTAATACTCCTTTAGAATACTTTTTCTAAGTAAAAATAATAAACAGGCATAAACATATCAAACAATAGATCAGTGAATAAAATGGAAAATGAAAACCACCATAACAGGAGTAGGGGTTAAATGGGTGGAATAAAAATCAAGGGTAGAGATTGCACACATTATTGATGATAACAACCAATGATTTTATGGTTTTACAGGGTAATTTTGTATAGCCATGCTATGACATAAGATCTATATCAAAATGATTGAGCCAAGATGAATCCAATATCAAGACAGCCTTATCAAAGTACTCTGCTTTGTCCATTGAACTGTATATTCTCCCTGACCTGACAACACCCAGAAAGTCCCTTAACAGTTTTCCAGAAACTCCTAACAGATCTTTGGGCTACAGTTTGAAAATGTTGGGTGCGATGCTCTTAAAGTGTCTCTCCATTATAACATTCAGTAAATGTGTGTAGATATGGGTGTGTTTAATAGGCAGTCATAAAATAACACAATACAACAGAAAGCTCTTGGAATGGATATCCATAAACCAGTAAATGCCTGCCAGCAATCAGAAAACTAGTAGTTTCTGCCTCGTTTGATACTTGTGATTGCAACTTAATGATGTTTTTACTTAACTGATGGCAGCTGTCTCCATAAGAAGCTATTAGCACATTAGGTCTTTATTAAGACTGGAAAAGTAATAAATAATGTTTGTGACTTCTCTTTTGTTCACAAGGCTAATTGTTGTTTAATAATATTCTTGTGATGTGTTAAGAGCTCTCCAGGAATTATATATGTAAACAACTTAGCTAAAAAAAAGAAGTCTTGGGGCGCCTGGGTGACTCAGTTGGTTAAGCGACTGCTTTCAGCTCAGTTCATGGTCCTGGAGACCCAGGATCGAGCCCCACTTCGGGCTTCCCGCTCAGTGGGAAGCCTGATTCTCCCTCTCTCAGTCCCTCTGCTTGTGTTCCCTCTCTAGCTGTGTTTCTCTCTGTCAAATAAATAAAAAAAATCTTTAAAAAAAAAAAAAAGAAGTCTTAGCAATCTACTAATTTACAAGTTGTTGATCAATTCAAGACATACCTGGTGTAAAGTACTGGGTATTATGATTACCCAGGATTTGCATTTATTCTAATTTTTTTGTTTAAGTCAACAAATACTTATTCGGCAAAATACTAAGGTAGAAACTATGGTAGGTACGAAGACATATAAGATACCACCAGTGTTCTCAAGAAATTGTTGAACGTTGTCGAGGAGGAAACTACATACATGTTAAGTCAATTATTAAAGTGAGCTATATTCAGGGGATACAGAGAGAAAACTAGTTTAGCTCGGTTATAATATATAATCTTTTTTACACATTGCTGGATTTGGTTTGTTGAAACTTGTAAAGAAATTTGCTTAAGTCTCTGACATTTATTTAAGCCAGTGTCACTTGGTTACTTTGGTACTCACTGCCAAACACCCCTGAACTTATCTAGGTGTGCTCCTTTAGACACCACTCTCCTCTGAGCAGGATGGGACCTGAGAGAGTAGTCCTGCCCAAGAGGAAGGAAGAGCCCAAAGAGATGAAGGGACTGACCTAAACAATGTGGTGGCGGCAAAGCCCAGACCAACCAGACCTCAGTTCACCCAATTCCTTATTCCCTGAAGCTTTAAAATATGGTTTCATCTGTGCCAATACTGCCTTTACAGTTTGCCCAGTTGGGACATGACACCTCCAATCCCAGCACACAAATGAGACACGCAGGCAGAAAAGAAAAAATACGGCAGTGGTGGTGGTGGTAATGATGAAGAATGAGGAGGAGGAGATGAGGAGAAAGCAGCTATGAAGTGAGAGCTGAAGATGGCCCAGGTGCTCTACAAACACATCTACTGTAAGCTTTACAGTATCTGTGACAGATGGACCTGAAGTGCCCTCACCTGACAGATGAGGAGACAGGGCCGTTAAACACCTGAGGTTAGCAGTAAATGGCCGCCAGTCAATGTGAAATCCCAGACTGGTCTGACTTCAGAGCCGAGATGCTAAAACCACAGTACACATAGCACAATGGGCTGTATGACTTCTGGAGAAGCTGCCCAGCCTATGAGTCTGAGAAGGACCAGACGGGGTCATGGGACGGTCCTCCCCGCTGGTGGCTGAGAGAATGCCGAGAAAGGCTGATTGCTAAAGCAGCCCCAAATGGCGTTCCTGATGTTCCCGCTCTCTGTGGTACATTCAGTTACCAAGACAATCATCTTAAATAGGAATTCCAATGAAGCTCAGAGCAAGTTAATTAGCCGTGCTGCAGACACATTAAAACTCTGGGAGCAGTTACCATAGTAGGTAACCTTGCATGTTTTACAAAGTGTGGCGTTTTCATTTCAGCTCATGTTCAATAATGAATAATTTTCCCCAGCCCCTGCTAGACAGTGAATGATGAGAAGCCCTTTGGTGATTCAGTGATGTTGAATTAATCGGATAGTAGAATATCCACATCTTTCCCTAGGCCACCATCCCCTTTCTCTATGATTTGCCTCTCTTCCTCTCCCCCACCCCCCACAAATTCTACTCCAACCCCGGAAAGCAGATGGTGGCAGAGGCAGCAGCTGCCATACCTCCCACCCCCTTGCTGGAGACAGGCCTGGATGAGAATGTGGATGGGAGGGTAGGGGGACCACCAGGCATTGCCAGCGAGCCCGATGGGGCAGCACCACCACTGGGGTGCAGTCTCTGTTCAGCCCATCCTGAACCCATCTTGCCCGAGGCATCACACAGCACCGCCTCCAGGGGAGACAACTGGAACACCCTGTCACTCTCCAGATCCTTCATTATTTGTCTTTAGAAAAGTTAACATGTTTGGGGTGCCTGGGTTGCTTGGTCAGTTAAGCATCAGACTCTTGGTTTTGGCTCAGGTCCTGATCTCATGGGTCGTGCGATTGAGCTCCCCGCTCAGTGGGAAGTCTACTTGAAGATTCTCCCCCTCAGCTCCGCCTCCCCTCACACCTGCACTCTCCCATCCCCAAAATAAATAAACACTTTTTTTAAAAAAAGGAAATTTATGTTTATTTGTTTTTACTTTTATTTCCCTCCATTGAGTGTAAACACCATGACAGCAGAGACTGTGTTTTGTTTGCCGCCATGCTGGGGAGACAGAACACACAACGGTGCCTCGCACAGCAGAGGAATGCAATACTAGCTGCTAAATGGGGTTTCCTGGGGGGATGGAGGAAAGAATGAAATCCCATCCCATGTAGCAAGACTTCACCCAGTTCTCTACTGGACATCTGTCCTCTGATGTAGCCTTTTTCCTTTTCCCACCCAGCCTCCACAAATGTTCCCCAATTGTTCCAACAATCTAGCAGATACCTTCTATCAAAACAAAGCCCAGGGTTGCTATGCAGGCTTCCCCCCTCCACCTTAGAAATCATTTCAGCTAAAGACAAAACAATCCAACCAACAGTAGACAAGAGACTCCTTCTATCAAAACAAAGCCCAGGGTTGCTATGCAGGCTTCCCCCCTCCACCTTAGAAATCATTTCAGCTAAAGACAAAACAATCCAACCAACAGTAGACAAGAGACTAAGTAAGTTAGGGTACATTCATAAAATGGGATAATATGCAGCCATTACAAAGAATTGGACCAATGATAGATAGATAGATAGATAGATAGATAGATAGATAGATAGATAGATAGAACAAATAATACCTAAGAGGGGCACCTAGGTGGCACAGTGGTTGGTTCTTGGTTTCAGCTCAGGTCGTGCTCTCAGGGCCATAAGATCGAGCCCTGTGTGGGGCACCCACTCAGCATGAAGTCTGCTTGGATTCTCTCTCCCTCTCTCTCTGCCCCCCCCCAAGTACTCTCTCTCTCTCTCAAATGATTTTTTTAAACAAATTTTTCAAAAAAAAATAAATAATAACTGAAAAATGTTATTTAATAAAAAAAGCAAGACACAGTTCCACATGTATCATATGATTATATATGTGAAAGAGAGAGAAGAATACATTTATATTAATAAGTCCTTAGTAGATCTTTGGAAAAACATGTAAGAAACTGTTAATAGTAGCTGCCTATAGGGTACTAAATACCTAAATAATAGGGTACTAATAGTGGCTGCCTATAGAACTAAAAAATTGTGGGAAAAGAGACTTTGTAAGGGGTTTTTTGGTGCTGTTTGAAGTTTTAGTTTTTGAGGTGTAATTTTTTTTTTAGAGTGCCTGAATTTTTTATGCATATCAAATAAACACAATTATAAAGGAAAGGAAAGAGTATGGGTGGACAGGCAGTCAGACAGCCAAGCAGGCCATCGACCAATTGCAGCATGCCCCTGAAAGAATACACCCATGCAAACAGGGATATCATGCTTTGTGGGTCCGCTGAGAACACAGACTTGAATCTTCACCCTTCCGTTCTCTGCAAGAATAAATCCTTGAAGTATATAACAGCATCTGCTGGATCCCAAGGCCAAAGAAACTCAATGAGCTGACAATCAACTTAAAAATGCATTTTAATGTAAGCTATTTAAAAGTAACTACAGGGCTGGTCTACCCAGAACTTTCAGTTCCCCCAGCCATTCTTTTCACAGAAAATAATTTTTAAATCAGAATAAATTAGCTTTGCAATAACAATAGAATGTAATGAATGTTTGGAAACATGTTCTATTTATCAAAAAACTCTCCAATCACATGAACTTGGTTTTCTGGAATGTATTTCTCACTGAATTATCTATTCTCTGCTGGTCCTTTTGCCTGTATGCGCCACTTGCTAATATGTCCTATACAGTTATTAGGTCAAGTGTTGGAGTAAGAGAGAGAGCAAGAGCTAGGATTTTCTGCTTTTGTGTTCACTGCATGGGAGAAATCCCACCTGCCTTTTGAAGGGTACCGTGAATTCTCCTGAGGGGGAGGGTGTGGGCTCTCTCCCCTGGCAGCTGACCACCACGCATCATGGCTGACCAGAAACCATGCTCCACAGGCACTGAGGGACAGTAAGGAATTAAAGTCAGGATCGAAAAAACATTCAATCCTGGGCAATCCTCACCTCGCACAGATTCTGCCCACTCCCTCACCCATACCTACGCCAACACTTATACCTGCACCGGTGTCTGTACACACACTTCAGCTGGCCCAAGACACCTATACCCTCTCTCTTTGACCAATTTAGACAAAGGACTGAGTGATGCTGAGCACAGACAAGGAAAGGAAGGCTGCTGAGCTTCATTCCGGGAAGAAATAGGAGAAGTCCTTCTCTTAGTGATTCTGCTCTATCTAACCCCATCAAGATCATGGTGGAAAGAGCAGTTCCTTTCTGACCATCAAAAAACAACCAGGACCGGATTTTATACTTCCAAGCCAGCTAAAGGGAGGAGGCTGTGATAAGAGTAAGCCTTGCACTATCCAATCCCGGATAAACCAGATGAGATTGTCAGGGCAGAGGCAGGTGATTTAAAGCATAGCAATGATTCCTAGGTTCATATCTTCATAACTTTCTATTTTGCATCTTCCTGAAATTAAAGAAAAATTGCTAATGTAATCAGCAAATTCCTAGATCACTGACAATCGTAGGGGATAAATGAACACAGTGACATTTTACTTTAGGGGCTGATTAGCTAATAAAGGAGGTGCTGTTCCGAACGGGATGATTCATGTATCTAGACTTATAGCTTCGCTCCTCTAATTTAAGGCCTTGATAGTCACTTACAAATCACTCAAGACAGAGCCACTTTAAACCCTTATCAGTCATTCACAACTAAATGTGAATTAATCTATTTCAGATCTCCCCTTAAAAACAGTTTTCAACAGCATGAAGAGGGACAGAACATGGTCCCGAGTGTTTGAGGGAGTTGGAAATGATGCCACCATACAATGTGGAAACTGGAAGGGAAAGGTGAAGAGGACAGAATCAGCACCAAAGATAAAATTTCAGTATTGTTCTTGGGGAGCAGGGCTCACAAGCAGCAGAAAGCTTTGCCCATCTTAAGTACCTGTGTGCTCTCTCCAGAGGCAGAGAAATGGTGGTTTCCTCCCATCTCCCAATTCATATGTTTATCTTTAGGTCTTTACGTATAGATGAGCTTTGTCCAAGGATATCGGCCATCTGCCCGAGCTGTAGTTGTTCTTGGACTATTCCCGTAACTAGGAGCAGAATATCAAAACCTCACTCTGCAGTTTCATAGGAACCATTCTCTGCTTATGGGGTATCACCTCTACCTGGCCATTCCCTCTCCTTCTTAGCCATAGTAATATCTACCTTGAACATCCTTTTTTATACAATAAGCATAGAATTAATAATGGTTTATGAATTCATCTGCATGGTCTATTATTAGTAACTTCTGGATAAATGGATCCTAAGGTTAAACATGGCTATATTAAGAAAGACATTTGGGGCACCTGGGTGGCCCAGTTGGTTAAGGGACTGCCTTCGGCTCAGGTCATGATTCTGGAGACCCGGGATCGAGCCCCGCCCCACATTGGGCTCCCTGCTCTGCGGGAAGCCTGCTTCTCCCTCTCTCACTCCCCCTGCTTGTGTTCCCTCTCTGGCTGTGTTTCTCTCTGTCAAATAAATAAAATCTTAAAAAAAAAAAGAAAGAAAGGAAGGAAGGAAGGAAGGCAGACAGACAGACATTTGATTAGATTCTAGCTGTTCCCATAGCCAGAGACCTAACACTTAGGGAAAATTGAACCACATCATGGGGGGTAAAATTGTGTCCCTCCCCCAAATTCACATATTGAAGCCCTGAGTATTAGAATGTGATTGCATTTGGAAACAGAGTATTTGCTGATGATTAAGTTAAAATAAGTCATTAGGGTGGGCCCTAATCCAATATAACAGTGTCCTTATAAAAAAAAAAGGACAAATTTGTACATAACAATACACACACACACACACACACACACACACACACACACACGCACATCACACAGGAAGAATGCCACATGCACCTGAACATGAAGGTAGAGATCGGGGTGATACGTCAGCAAGCCAAGAAACAACAAAAATTGCCAGAGAGCCACCAGAAGCTTGGGGAGAGGCTTGAAATGCATTTTCCTTCAGAGCTCTTGGAAGAAGCCAGCCCTGCTGAATCCTTAATGTCAGACTCCCAACCTTCAGAACTGTAAAACAATACATTTTTACATTTAAGCCACCCAACTGGTTGTACTTGGTTATAACAGCCCAAATAAACTAATGCAGTAAACTTGAAAGCCATGACTCAAGATCCCTTGGGTTTAACCTAATACTTAAAAATGCCCCTTCCATATTTGCAAATGACACTACAGACAAAGGGCTGTATCCAAGATCC
>PITA01010313.1:15070-72717 GCA_004023965.1 Spilogale gracilis
AAGATGAACACATCAAAAAATGGGCAAGAGACATGAAGAGGCACTTCTCCATAGAAGATATACAAATGGCTAACAGACACATGAAAAAATGTTCAGTGTCACTAGCTATCAGGGAAATTCAAATCAAAACCACACTGAGATACCACCTTACACCAGTCAGAATGGCCAAAATTAACAAGTCAGGAAACAACAAGTGTTGCAGAGGCTGTGGAGAAAGGGGAACCCTCTTACACTGTTGGTGGCAATGTAAACTGGTGCAGCTGCTTTGGAAAACAGTGTGGAGATTCCTTAAAAAATTAAAAATAGAGCTACCCTATGACCCTGCAATTGCACTACTGGGCATTTACCCCAAAGATACGAATGTAGTGAAAAGAAGGGCCACATGTACCTCAATGTTCATCGCAGCAATGGCCACAATCGCCAAACTGTGGAAAGAGCCAAGATGCCCATCAACACATGAATGGATAAAGAAGATGTGGTACATATATACAATGGAATACTATGCCTCCATCAGAAAGGATGAATATCCAACTTTTGTAGCAACATGGACTGGACTGGAAGAGATTATGCTGAGTGAAATAAGCCAAGTAGAGAAAGTCAAGTATCGCATGGTTTCACTTACTTGCGGTGCATGAGGGGTAAACTGGAGGACAGTGGGAGAAGGAAATTAAATGGGAAGTAGGGTAATCCAGGGAGAGAAACGAAACAACAGATACTTTGGACACAGAAACAAACTGAGGGACTTGGAGGGAGGGGGGTGGACGGATGGGAGAGCCTGGTGGTGGGGTACTGGGGGCACCTATTGTGTGGAACACTGGGTGTGGGGAATGGGGAATGAATCTTGGAACACTGGGGAAAAAAATTTAAGTAACAATAAAAAAAAATAAAGAAAGAAAATAAAGCTTGCCTGCTTACTGGAAAAAAAAATGCCCCTTCCTCTACTTTGCCTCACATCCAGGAATCAGTCTTCAGTAAAAATAGCTCCGAACTGAGATGGGTCTTGAGCTTCCAACTGGGGGGAGGGAGCGGGGTGGAGGGAAGGACTGGTTTTAGTCTTGGTTCATTATCTGTATGAACGTGAACATGTTATTTCAAATTCCTATGCCACAGTTTCCTGATTACCATATGAGGAGGTTGAATAAAATTCTGGCAAATAGATTTCATTTCCTGTGCCTATTCTAAGTAACTTACAGCAGTAACCTAGAGCACTATCTTGACCACTGGATGTGGACCATTTCCCTGCATTTCCAAGCCTGACCCACAGCTCTGCGGGTCTTATTACAGGAGAACCAGATAATTTAGTGAATTATGTCCATCTCTTATGCACACTTTTCCAATAGGCTCTAGGGGAGACTCTTCATAATCCCACCGAGCAAGTACTTCAGCTTTGGGAATCACTCTTTGCCTTCTCACTCAGATGCCCTGACTGAGTAGAAAGTGTACAATGAATGATCAGCAATGTCTGCTGCAGGCAGAAGAGGGGCAATTTGCCCCTCATGACCTGTGTATTTGCCATGCCTGGACTAAATGGTCTCTACCCCTTCCAAACTTAAAAAAACTTCTTTTTCAGGGCACCTGGGTGGCTCCGCCAGTTAAGCAGCCAACTCTGGATTTCAGCTCTAATCTCAAGGTGGTGAGACTGAGCCCCTATAACAGGCTCTGCTCTCAGTGGGGAGTCTGCTTGATATTCTCTCCCTCTCCCTCTCCCTCTGGCCTTTCTCCTGCTTGTGTCTCCCTCCCTCTCTCTAAAATAAATTAATGAATCTTTAAAAACAGATAGTAGATGACAGATAACAGATAGATGATTGATAGATAGATAGATAGATAGATAGACAGATGATAGATAGTTATGAAGATATAGGTACATATACAGTTGATTTTGTTTCTCTGGAGAATGCTACAATACACCAACCTTATCCTGCTCTCTTTTGCTATGCTTAATGGTTTTGGTGCTGGCAGAATTATCTATTATAACCATTACCAGCCAATGAAAATGCACTTTTCCTTCTAAGCTGGTAAAATGACCAATCACAAAACACTGTCTATGACCTTTTCAGATTAAGCTCTTGGCTACTTTCCTCAGTGCTTACAGTAGTCTTATTTTTTTTTTCTTTTTGTAAGTCTCCTAAAGGTTTGTGGTAGTCCTGGGGGTCTGTGAGCGCTGCAGGCTGATACGCTGGAGCAGTGTTGTGATACAGAAAGCATCCAACACTCAGTGATTGACAGGAGGTAAAGTCACAAGTCACAATTTCTGAAGAAGAGGTGATTGCTTTACAGTACAAAGTCCCATCTTTCTCTACAGCTTTCTATACACCATCCTGTCTGATCTTCAATCTTGTGATGCAAGAAGGGCTAGTACTCTGTTCTTCCCACACTGCATTTAGGGCTCAACATCAGAAAGACTCGGTGACTCAACTGCACAGAATTAAAACATTTCAGGTTGTGTCATCTCACCAGTCATGCAACAAATTACTTAATCTCACTCATAAGGATATTATCATATATGAGTAGACCCTCTTTAACAACTATCAAGATCCACCAAGTGAATAGGGTTAAACTTGGCCAGGATTGCATTGATTAAAAACCACATTTAATGAGGCTTTAAACTGTGTCCAAACAGCTTTTCACCTAAAGCAGCAGAATGGCTTATCTCTGAAGCATTCTCCCTTTCGAGTGAACCATTTTGCTATATAATTTCATGCCTCACTCAGAGGCTCTGATTGCCTCATCAGGTGTGAATCAGACAAATTAAAGGAAAAAAAAATTCATTTTGCACACGGTTCCAAATTAATAGGCTCAGAAGGAGGGCCTATATCTTACTCCACATCTGCCCCACAAGAGTAACGGCTTTGGGGTAACTGTTTTCATTGTTAGAAATGCTCCCCTTTCACTAGTCTAGTTACCATCAGTATGTCGAGTAGTCAAACTCACCATAAGTATGCAACACACGGTCAAGTGTTTCCACAGGGAAGCAACCAGGCTTTAATATTTTCTAGAAAAGTAAGGAGATTATAGTGAATTACATGTGCTCTGTTACTGTCACATTTCCCAGCCCCTGAAACTGGACTTTCTTAAAAGATTGGCAAATAGGGGCGCCTGGGTGGCTCAGTTGGTTGGATGACTGCCTTCGGCTCAGGTCATGATCCTGGAGACCCGGGATCGAGCCCCACATCGGGCTCCCTGCTCAGCGGGAAGCCTGCTTCTCCCTCTCTCACTCCCCCTGCTTATGTTCCCTCTCTGGCTGTGTTTCTCTCTGTCAAATAAATAAAATCTTTAAAAAAAAATATTGGCAAATAGAACTAACAGTTTCTCCTTTAGCCTAAATTTTCTCCTGGACCAAAGACTAAAGAAAGCTACACTGAGAGCTCAAAATAGAAAAGGCTTGCTGTGAGAAAGCACACGTCTCTAAGATGAGAAATCACCATCTCCTGTGCCTCCTGGTTCTGGTGAGATAGCCGGTGTTAGAGGATTTTTGTGGGGGCGAGCAAAGAAAGCTCACCTCAGGAGGTGCAGCTGTGTTTCAGTTTAGAACAAGAAACACAGGTTTGCTCCCTGAAGAGCTGGTAAGTATTGGGAAGAAGTAGGAACGCTACTATCCTTCTTTCCTCTCGACAGGTATTACCCAAGTTATTTGCCAAAAGGAAAGAGCACAGGTTTCAAATAAGTCTTTCAAGATGAGATAGCATGGAACTCATTATCAGATTAGAGACTGAAGGCCACCACGGTGAGGGCAACGGGGCGGGGCTCCCACAGCCCTGAGTCACTCTTCCCCGGGGCTGTCCGCCCACAGCGCTGGGAGTACCGTCATCTATCACGGGTCTCTGCTGTATCTGCAAGGTTCAAATACTCAGATAATTTTTAGCCCTTATCTTATCAGACTTTTCATCATATAAATCGTAGGTGACCATTCTCTGCCTCTTTAAATCTTCTTTTTCCTGCTTCGACAACACTACACTGTCATGGTTTTCTCCCATCCCTCGGACAACCTCTTCCTACTGCTTCACTCATACTTCTTCCAGTAACTTCAAACATTGGGATTCCCCAAAGAGCATTTCCAGGCCCTATTCTTTATTCTTTTGTCAATCTAGACTCTCTCCTAAGTGCCTCAATCAGATCACCATTTTTAGTGTTATCTGCACCCTACTGATTCCAAAATCTTCCTCTCCCTCTTCCTGACTTCTGGATTTATTGTCCAACCACTTCTCTATTATCTTACTATGGATGTCTCAAAACATCCTCAAATTTAACAAAAGCAGAACTGAAGTCTTACTTTGAAAAGGGCCTGACACTTCCTGCACAGATTTTATCTAGAAGGACCACCAACAATGCCAGGAGAATTCCTGCTGGTAAGAGTGGACCAGATAAATCAGACCAACCCTCCCACTGAAAACATCTAGAAAATCTGGAAGTAGTTCTACATCTGTTTGAGGGCACCAGAAAATGCACATGGCAGTGAAAATTACGAGGTCATAACCTAAAAAAAAGATAGAAACCCAGAGAAATGAGCCTAGCTTTGGGGAACACTTTTTCCCTGGAGAGATTTTCCAAGTCATGTAGAAATGGCTGAGAGGCAGAGAAACTGAGTAAAGCTTTCAACCAACTTATAAGGCAAGGAGACAGAAACGAGAGTTTGGGGCCTGCCAAGGAAAGGAACCATTGTAAATTCCCCAGGGTTTGGTTCAGAACCTTGTATTCATCACAGTTCCAGGGTTCTCCAAGCAACAGAAAATAGTGTATGTGTGTATGTGTGTATGTGAGAGAGAGAAGTTTATTTTAAGGAATTGGCTCACATGATTGTGGGGGCTGGCAAGACCAAAGTCAGCACAGCAGGATGGCTGGGTAGAGACCCAGGGAACAGTTGATGTTGTAGTTTGAGTTCAAAGGTAATCTGGAAGTAGAATTCCCTCTTCCTCGGAGGATTCCAGTCTTTTTTTTTTTTTTTTTAAGGTTTAACTGATTGGGTGAGTACCACCCACATTGTGGAAGATAACCTGCTTTATTCAAAGTCTAATAATTTTTATTTATTTTTAAAAAGATTTTATTTATTTATTTCAGAGAGAGAGAGAGAGAGCATGAGAAAGAAGAGGGGAAGAGGGAGAAGGAGAAGCAGACTCCCCTCTGAGCAGGGAGCTGGATGCGGGGCTCAATCCCAGGATCCCAGGATCATGACATAAGCCGGAGACAGTTGCCTAACTACTGAGCCACCCAGGGACCCCAAAGTCTACTGACTTCTAAAAAAAGACTTTACAAATGTATAGTGTTAATCTCATCTAAAAAAAAATGTCTTTACAGTAACATATAGACTAGTGTTTGACCAAACACTGTGTGGCCTAGGCAGGTCAACACATAAAGTTAACCATCATAGATCACACATGACTGCTGATCCAAAAACCGCACACTGATTCATTCACACTAGCCTTAATATTTTCACATTATTTGGTATGAGGAGAAAGTACTAATTTATATTAGACTTTGAAAAGTCATGGATGTATAATATAATCTCTAGGATAACCAATACAAAAAGGGTAAAATAATCTTTAACTTGAGATACTAGCAAGTAACCCCCCCACAAAAAAGAAGAGATTAAAAAAATAGGAGGAACAAATAAAAAGCAATAGTAAAATGGTAGCTATAGGCCCAGATATATCAGTAACTACTTTCTAGGCAAATAGACTAAATATTTCAATTAAAAGATTAAAAACTGTCAGGGTGCTGGGTGGCTCAGTCAGTTAAGCATCTGACTTTGGCTCAGGTCACGATCCTGAGGTCTTGGGACTGAGCCCCATGTTGGCCTCCCTGCTCAGCAGGGAATCTGCTTGTCCCTCTCCCTCTGCCCCTCCTCCTACTCATGCTTACACTCTCGTTCACTCTCTCTCTCCCAAATACATAAAATAAAAAAGATAAAGACTGTCAGGATGGATTTTAAAAAAACAACTATATACTGCTTAAAGAAACAATCTGAATATAATATAGAAAGGTTAAAAGTAAAATGGTAAAAAGAAAAGATATACCATGAAGCCACCAACCAAAAAAAACAATGGTAGCTATATTGCTAAGCATAAGTAAGACTTTGGAACAAGAAATGTTATCAGAGTTAAAGAGGTACATCGCATAATAAAAATGCAGTATACCAGAAAAATACAACAACCCCACATTTGCCTGTATCTTGCAACATAGCTTCAAAACATCAACAAAAAGAAAGAAAGAAGGAAGGAAGGAAGGGAGGAAGGGAGGGAGGGAGGGAGGGAGGGAGGAAGGAAGGAAGGAAGAAAGAAGGAAAGAAAGAGAGAAAGAAAGAGAGAAAGAAGGAAAGAAAGAAAGAAAGAAAGAAAGAAAGAAAGAAAGAAAAAAAATAGTCAAATCCACAATTATAGTGGAAGATTTTAACTCACCCGTCTCACAGCAAGAATAATTCATAAGAGTCAGTAAAGATACAGATGATCTAAACAACACAAATATAACAAACTTTTCCTGATGGACATACATGTAGAACACTGAACTTAATGACGACAGGATACACATTCTTTTCAAGAACACACAGGGCACGATCCAGCAATTGTACTATTAGATATTTACCCTAAGGATACAAGAGTAGAGATGCAAAGGGGTACATGCACCCTGATGTTTACAGCAGCATTACCAACAACAGCCAAATTATGGAGAGACCCCAAATGTCCATCAACTGATGAATGGACAAAGAAGATCTTGTATATATACTTACAATGCAATTTTTAAAAAGATTTTATTTATTAATTTCTCAGGGAAAGAGAGAGAGCACACAAGCAGAGGGAACAGCAGGCAGATGGAGATGCAGGCTCCCCTCAGAGCAGGGAGCCTGATATAGGACTCAATACCAGGACCCTGGGTTCATGACCTGAGCTGAAGGCAGACGCTTAACCAACTGAGCCACCCAAGCATCCCGTTAGGATGGAATATTATTCAGGCATCAAAAAGAATGAAATCTTGCCATTTGCAATGATGTGGTAGAGCTAGAGTGTATTATGTTAAGTAAGGTGAGTCAGTCAGAGAAAGACAAGTAGCATATGAGCTCACTCATAAGTGGAATTTAAGAAAGAAAAGAGGGAATAGAGTTAACCTACGACCCAGCAATCACACTACTGGATATTTGTCCTAAATACACAAATGTAGTGATCTGAAGGGCCACATGCACCTGAATGGTTTATAGCAGCAATGTCCGCAATAGCCAAACTATGGAAAGAGCCAAGATGTCCCTCAACAAATAAATGGATAAAGATTTGTGGTGTGCTCGCGCACGTCTGCACGCGCACACGCGCGCACATGCGCGCACACACACAAAAATGGAATACTATGAAGCCATCAAAAATAATGAAATCCTGCCATTTGCAATGATGTGCATGGAAGTGGAGGGTATTATGCTCAGTGAAATAAGTCAATCAGAGAAAGACAACTAGTATTTGACCTCTCCAATATGAGGAATTTGATAGAAAAGGCAGGGGGTCATGGAGGGTAGGCAGGGAAAAAAATGGAACAAGATGGGACCAGGAAGGGAGACAAACCATAAGAGACTCTTGATCTCAGGAAGCAAACTGAGGGTTGCCGGGGGGACAGTAGGGGGGAGGGATAGGTGGCTAGGTTATGGAAAAAATTTTAAAGATTAAACATTTTTAAAAAGAAGATGTGATATATATAAAGTGGAATACTATGCAGCTTTATCAAAAAATCCGAAATCTTGCCATTTGCAACAACATGGATGGAACTACAGGCTACTATGCTAAGTGAAATAAGCCAATCTGAGAAAGACAATTATCATTTGATCTCTCTGATATGGAGGAATTAAAAAGGCAGGGTGGGGGGGATAGAGCAGCTGGGTTATGGACATTGGGGAAAGTATGTGCTATTATGAGTGCTGTGAATTGTGTAAGACTGATGATTCACAGTCCTGTACCCCTGATGCAAATAATACATTATACTTTAATAAAAATAAAATTAAAATAAAATAAAATGGAAAGAAAGAAAACAAGGACTCCTGGGTGGCTCAGTCCTTTAAGCATCTGCTTTGGTTCAGGTCATGATCTTGGGGTCCTGGGATAGAGCCTCCTCACTGGGCTCCCTGCTCAGCAGGGAATCTGCTTCTCTTTCTCTCTCTGCTCCTTCCCCCTGCTCGTGCTCTCGCTCTCTCTCTCTCTCTCTCTCGCTCTCTCTCAAATAAATAAATAAAAAGTCTTATAAAAGAAAGGAAGGAAGCGGGGGAGGAAGGAAGGAAGGAAGATGAACATACAGGAAGAGGGAAAAGGAAAAAAAGAAGAGAGAGAAACAAGCCAAAAGTGAAGCCTAGATGGCTTCACTGAATTCTGTAAAATATTAAAAAAAAAAAGGCAAATTTTCCCATATATTCTTCCAGAAAAGATAAAAAGAAAGATCTCTTCAACTCATTTTTTTAAGACCATCATAATCCTGATACAAAAACTGGAATCACAAGAAATGAACACTGGAGGCTCATCTCTCTTATGACATTGGTATTTTCTAATTCTAAACAAATTCTAGCAAATCCAATTTAGCAATGTGGAAAAAAAAATTACACATTACAACCAAACAAGAGTTTTTCAAAAATGCAAATTTGGAGGCGCCTGGGTGGCTCAGTCATTAGGCGTCTGTCTGCCTCCGGCTTAGCTCATGATCCTGGAGTCCTGGGATCAAGCCCTACATCGGGCTCCCTGCTTGGTGGGAAGCCTGCTTCTCCCTCTCTCATTCCCCATGCTTGTGTTCCCTCTCTAGCTGTGTCTGTCTCTGTCAAATAAATAAAATCTTTAAAAATAAATAAATTAAGTAAATAAATAAATAATAAAGGAGGTGAATTAACTCTATGGTCATCTCAACAGATGCAGAAAAGGCAATTCATAATACTGAACACACTTTTTAAAAAAACAACTTGTAGCAAACTGGCAATAAAAAGTAACATCCTTCATCTGAAAAAAGGTGTCTATAAAAAAACTAAAATAAAACTGAAGTTCTTAATTATCTGCTCCAAATCCAGTCTTCTTCCAATCTTTTCCATTTCAGTAAAATGACACCTATATTCATCCAGATGCTAAAACTGAATATCTGGGAGTTATTATTTAGAGTTCAGGTTCTCTGTCTCCAAGCAGCCTCACATCCAATCCACTGTCAATCTATTGACTCTACTTTCAAATATTTCGAGATTGCATCCCCTGTTTTCCATCCCTTTCATTACCACTCTCAGCTCCTGCCATCTCTCACTTGCATTACTACTACAGACTTATAACTGGTCTCCCTATTCCTATCCTCACCCTCTCCAAAGCATTATCCAAATCCACTTAGCAGACACAGTGTTAATCTGAAAAAGCTCATTCAGATTTTATTACTGCCGGTTTAACAACTCCCCAATGTCCTTGGGGAAAGGTCCCAAATTCCTATCAGGGTGAACATGCCTCCACCCCTCATCCTAGAGCCATTTTCCCCTCACCCACTACGTCATAGGGACTTCTTTCAGTTCTTCGAATTTGCCAAAGTACTGCTCTCCCCGGCACCATGTGCAATGTTCTCCTACTGCTCATTGGCCAACTCTCAGCCAATCTACAGGATTCAGCTTAAATGATATCTCCACACAGAACCCCCTCTAGCTGTCCTATCCTTCCCTTTTTCAGAACCCTATACATTTCCTTCAGCTTTCTTATCAGAATTTGCAAATCTACATTATCTTGTACTTTCACTTTTCAAACTCTGTCTTCTTCACTATAAGCTCCACAAAGGCAAGAATCATGACTGTTTCATCTCTATCTGTCCTAGTGCCTAGTGCACACTAAACATTAATAAATAATTGTTGAGATAACAAATGAATGAATACTTCATATATTCCAAGTATATTAAAAGTGTGAGCAGCTATTTTCAGTAGATTATGCACATTTTGAGCCACCATTGTTAGTAGTTGCAACTGAAGGCAGTTCCAGGCATATAAACTTGAGCTTTAGATGAAACTTGAAGCAAATGAGCACTGTGTCTCACTTGGAGCCACGCAATTAATTCTAGCTCCTACAAACCCTTGTCACTAAGGTTTGCTACACATGGATCTTATGGGAAGTTATTGCAAACAAGCATAAAATCAACCAAAGGCAACATATTAAGAGTTAAAAGATTTTACCCAGCTACAGATACAGTTTTCTGGCTGAGCAGACTTCAAAGTCAAGTTAAAAACTTTCATTTTTGTGGTAAGCAAATAATGTTTCTAAAATAAAATAAATTGTGCAACGGGTCATATTTATTTACAAATGTCTTATGACCACCTTCTAGAATGCTAAACGATGGTAAAATTTTCAAAAGGCAGCAGTACAACATTTTGTTTAAAATGTTATCATCTTAAAAATATGTATCATCTTTATGTGATAACTCCAGTCAAACAATCTTTATTGGTCCTGCAACTCATCTCTAGCTCCAGAGTGATACAAAATTAATTTGGGTAGGCCTTTGTATCTCATTTTCTAACAGCAAAAGGTGATTGCTAATGCTATGTGAAAATACAATCTGTAGAGGTCTCACATTCCTAATAAACTTTAATGATGGGATCAACTCCCTTACTATCCCAGAAAGAGAAGAAATGAAATTTTCATTTTTCTTCATAGGTTAAAAGACACAGCGAGATTTGGTACCGTGACTGGAAACAGTGCCTTCCAGGAATAAACCAAAATCAAAATCATCAGCTGATAATCTAATACAAAAAGGTAGTCAACTCAGATATAGGAAGAGAAGCATCCACTGTCTAAATCCTTAAAGAAAATAAAAAAGAGTTTAATTATCAAGCCGTGGACCCATGGTCACTTAAGGGCTACCATTAAGGGCAACAAGGGCTCTGCTGGTGGTCATTTCAAACTCCAGCTCCTTCACATACAAGTTGTGTGACCTTTGGCAAATTATCACATAGCTTTAATTTGTTCATCCATAGAAAGAAGATAACACCACCTCCTCAAAAGTTTCTTGTGAGAAATTAGAGATTATCTACAGAAAGTACCTCATACAGAGCAGGAGTTCAGTAAGTGATATTAAGTGAAATGGGTACTGGCCTTTCTTGCTATTTCTCCTTAATTAAAAACAGATGAAGAAAAGGAGAATGGAAACTAGCAAAAACTATTCTTAAATACTAACATTCTACCTGGGGAGGATAATACTGCCAGGAAACCTAAAACCTATCTATCTATCCCATAGCAACATAGCTGGTCCCAGGACTTTGTTATCCCATATCCCCAAATCAACATTATCTAATAAACTGAGTAACACCAGATCTGTACTACATTAAGAATTTTTGGAGTCCCAGGGGTAAGAGATAGAAAAGAAGGGAGGAGGGGGAAGAGATGGGAGGAAAAAGAAGGGGAAGACATTGGAAAGAAAGAGAAGCCAGACAGGAAGCAACCAATTCCATCTGGATTCAAGTTTGCTTACAGGTAGAATAACAGGGGACTGACTTCTTCCCTCTGCTATGTTCCCCCTCAAGGCAGAGACCAGAGCTGCTTTGTTCACACCTGTATACCCAGTAGCTAGGACAGTGCCTGGAACATCATAGGTCTATATTTCATAAATAATTGTAGAATGTGCAAATGAATAAAGGAATGAGTGCTGCATATGTCTCTGGAGTCATAAATATTCACCCTGCAACCAAGAGCTTGAAAACACAAAGGACTGATTTCATGCATTGATTCTGGGTGTTTGGAAATGGAATTCCAGACATAAGTGTCCCCAGGTTTCTACCTAGTGACTGTTTCTAATCCATCTCTCTAGCCCTGCAAAATAGCCTTTTCAAATAAAGATGTGAGGATCCTGCCGGGTGGCCTCAATTCAGTCTCACTCTGCCAATGTTCTCCATTGCCTAATAATACAGTTTCTGGTGTTAGATATTAAAATTCAGACAGAACCATTTAGAGACTCTAGGTTGTATACAAAAAAAAAAATCAAAGATAGAGCTGAGCAGTTAGAAATCAGTCAATACAGTGTCTACTCTCATTACTGAGAGAAGCTTAATCTCATTATTCAGTTTCAGGAGAGAATAGGAGGCACATAGTGAAATCCAATACAGACAAAATATAGAGCTTCAAGTTAGCAACAGATAAGGTAACGTTGCAATTATCAATTTCAACATAAGTTTACCTGTCCATAATTATAACTATTTAACCAAAACATTATAAGAATATTTGTTGATATATTGCATATTAACATTCCTTAATCTATTAAAAATGAGTCAAATGCCCCATCAAATATACAAAGGCTACAGAAACTTCACCTGGTTAATATGAACCACTAGATTTATGTTTTGAGACATTTTCTAGAATAACTCATGTAAACTTACTGCTACCAAAACAGAGTTGTGGGGATTAAATTTAATTGTGTACTAGAAGTGCTTTGCAATTATTTGGTCTATGTATGATGACATTATTGTTTCTTGCTCAGCCATGTAACATGTAATGAAGTCACTTTCCATTCTTCCCTGACTTGTGGCAAGATTTTTCCTCTCTTTCCTTCTTAAACTAATGAGACTGTGAAAAAGCAATCTCAACCCAACAGAAGCCACCATATTTCAGAAGCAAAGTGATTTATAGGTAGTAATTACATTACAAAAAGTTTATACATCGTTTGGACATCATTCAGGGAAAAAGGCATAGTACTTCCTGCTGCTATTAAACCAAAGACTCATTGATCAAGAATATAAAGATCAGCCACTTGTTTTGTTAAGTAATTAACTTAACTCTTCCCCATAACTCCCATTCAGCCTTAGAATGATCCTGTTTCTCATTGGTAATGATGGTCCCCAACAAAATACTGAAAAGAGCTACTGAAAGGTGGTATCCATTAATTGTCAAAAGCAATTGTCATTTTGCAATCACGTTATTATCTAATTTGCTGCCACTAGCTAAAGTGCCAATTCACATCTCTGCTTTAATGTATTAATTTAAAAAAGCAATCATTCATTTATTGCCTTTATAATTCCTGAGATAATTACACAACAGGCTGAAGGTATATTTTTTCTCTGACCCAGCAAACTAAAATACCATATTGAAGGTTCCAGCAATTAGGAAATTAACACACCATAACTGACCAGAAGAGGTAAAACCACATTTCTTCAGCTACTTCATTCAAAGTGCCGTAGGGCCATTCTATGGAATGGCATAATGAGGAAGTAAGAGCTTGCCTCTGGAAAAGAGTCTATTCCTTTCTCCTCCACTCTTTCCCAAAGGAAAATATCAGTCAAATAGAATGAAACCTTCTTGGGAAAGAAGGTGGTTTCCAGTTTGGTTTACGGGCATGTATCCTTGAGTGAGCCTGTGGTCAAGGACAGGCTGTTTTTCCAGGTCACAGACAAAGCCCTTTCATCTGATATTGCCTGAGGAAGGGCTTATGCATCTTTGCAGCATGGAAGGGGGGGGGGTGTAAGTGACAGTCTAGAGACTATGTTTTCAAGGTTTGGTTTCATTATTGTGCTTGAGATTCTGTCAATTCTCAGATCGTAAGTCTCTTCTTTAGTAAGATAGAAAAATCCACTCTGCAGATAAATAGAAATAATTTAAGGAGTCTCTACTTTGGATTATCTGTCCTAACTTTTACTATAAATAATTGAGCTTCAACTCAATTGAAGTGTCAGTCTTTCTTATCAAAAAAGTTATAAGGCAAAAAAGTTCTATTGTAGCATGTCTTTTTGTCCGCTTGTCTCCATATTAGCCACATTTAAGACTGAAGTAGTTATATTAAATGCTCCCTGGGGCTACACATAGCAGGATTCTTCAAGATATTGGGGAAGCCACTGTCTTCTCCCAAAAAGGATTCTGTGCAAGCTGCTTCTCCAGCTGTCACAGTCCTGCGGATATTCCTTTTTTTGTTCTTGATACTGTTCTGGTGCAGACGTTGTCAAACTACAGCCGGCAGGCCAATCCAGTCCACCTCCTGTTTTTGTAAATAAAGTTTTATTGAAACACAGCCTTGCCCTTTTGTTTACATATTGTCTCAGTCTGCTTCACTCTACAACATCAGAGTTAAGTAGTTGCAACAAAAGCTGCATGACCCACAAAACCTAAAACAATTACTATCTGAAACTTTACAGAAAAAAAAAATTGCCAATCTCTGTTCCACTAGGGTTTTTTGATCAACTGCTACAGAATCTCCTTCCTTACAAATGATGAGCTTTATTCTTACCCTGCTTGATGCCTCACTTTTCTTCTCTCTGGATTATTCTTTCTAAATTACAGGATCTTCTTTAACTTCCAAAATTTAACTCTCTGTGACATTTCATCGACCCACTCCCCAGTGATTTTGAGAGCAGTCCCCCCAAGGATGCTCAAAGGTGTGCAACCATTTCCCCTCTTGAATTATAGCCTGATAAGGAATCATCCTCTGAGTGGATCTAAAAAGTTCATTCATCCCTTCAAGTAATAGACACCTGATGAAGGTCCCTGCCTTTGCACTAGGCACTGATGCTGATAATAAGGCACCGATTCCATAAGTGAAACACAGTCTAGACCTACCCAGAAACTCAGTCTGGCAGGAAAGCCCTCGTACACTTCAGGATGTTACTGTCAGTGGTGATTGTTGTTTGTTTTAACACTTTCTTTTTTTTTTTTTAAAGGTTTTATTTATTTGACAGAGAGAAACACAGCCAGAGGGGAAACACAAGCAGAGGGAGTGAGAGAGGGAGAAGCAGGCTTCCCGCCGAGCAGGGAGCCCAATGTGGGACTCGATCCAGGGTCTCCAGGATCATGACCTGAGCTGAAGGCAGCCGCCCAACCAACTGAGCTGAGTTACGTGCCAAGAACTGTGCTAAAGGGCTTTATATATATTAACTCATTTAATCCTCATAACAATCCTATGAGGAAGATATTATTACTATCCTCATTTTAAAGATTAAGAAAAAAACTCGGGCATGGATGAAGGAATAAACATAAGGAAGGTTACAGCAAAGGTTTTGTCATTTGCCCAAGGTCACACATTTATTAAGTAACAAAGCTGGGATTTGAACCCATGCAGTCTGGCTCCAGGATCCAAACTCTTACCACTTGGTCATTCCCTGACACCTAACATGCACGGGATCTGAGTTATCATGTACAGATTCATACTCCCTCCCCCTCCCCAGCATCAACCTGCTTCACTCTGTGGGAAGATAGGTGGGCACCGACACCTTCAGACTCGCAACCATCTGGGGATGCCCTATTTCTCAGAGAATGATTCTCTTATCAGACTAGAGCCTCTCAAAAAAGGTGGGGGAAAGGTAATTTTAACTCCCCTGTTATAGTAGGAGAGGAACTATCATCTTTTAGCAAAACTGATGGCAGCTACTTCTGACTTCCAGGGGAGAGCAAAATTCCTCTTCAGGGGACACAATTCTTCAGTTTAGGAAAAAAAATACTTTGCTGTGTCTTAACAGGGTACTTTTATTTGGGATTTGGTTTTCATTTTTTTTTTAATTTTTTTACAGTTATTGTAAAAAGCTCCAGAGCACAGATGGAGAGGAGTATGTGACAAGGAGAGTGGAACTGCTCTACATAAAAAAGTGAAAGAAATTTAAGGGCAACCCAAATAGAGAAGATAAACAGCTTGTGATGACCGAAAATGGAAGAAATATAAAGGCCACCTGAAGAGAGAAAGAGGCACCAAAAGATGTCCATGCCCTGGGGCCAGAGGAAGAGAAAATTGGCCAGGGAGAAATCCTCTGTATGGAGATGATCAATGGCCTTTAAGACTGCAATCCCTGATAACAAGTTTAAAGTTATTTGCTGTGCAGGGCACCTGCATGGCTTAGTCGGTTAAGCATCCGACTCTTGATTTTGGTCTCAGGTCATGTTTCAGATTCATGGGATCAAGCCCTCACTGGGCTCCTCACTCAACACTCAGTGCAGAATCTGCTTGAGATCCTCTCCCTCTCCCTCTCCCTCTGCCCTTCCACCCACCCTTGCACATACTCTCCCTCTCTCAAATAAATAAGTACATAAAATCTTAAAAAGCACATATAGATATGTACATATAGATAGATGATAGGTAGATAGATAGACAGATAGATAGATAGATAGATAGATAGATAGATAGATAGATAGATAGATAGATATTGTTTTCTGTGTGCTGTGTGATCCTGGGAGGGGCCAGCAGCTCCCAGAAGAGACAGGAAAGTGAAAGTGAAGCAGGGGAGGGGCCATTGTGTGAGCCAGAGTGGTTATAAAAATCACCTCCTTAAAGGCTCTATCATGATTGGAAAGGAAGAAGTAAATCTATCCCTGTTCACAGATGCTATGATCCTGTATACAGAAAATACTAAGGAATTCACAGTAAAACTATCAGAACTAATAAAACAGTTCTACAAGGTTGCAAGATATAAGATCAATATATAAAAATCAATTGTACTGGGGCCTCTTGGTGGCACAGTGGGTTACATACCCAACTCCTGGTTTGGCTCAGGTCATGATCACAGGGTTGTGAGATGAAGCCCCATGTTGGACTCAGCACAGAGTCTGCTAAGGTTTCTCTCTCCTTCTCCCCCTGCCCTTCCTCATGCTCCCAGGCACTCTCACTCTGTCTCACTCTAAATGAAATAAACCTTTAAAAAAATCAATTGATTTATTTCTATACACTAGCAATGAACAATCCGAGATGAAATTAAGGAGATGGCTCCATTTTCAGTAACATCAAAACAAATAAAATACTTAGGAATGAATTTAACAACAACAAAAAAAGTGCAAGACCTCTACACTAAAAACAATATGTCATCATGAAAAAATTAAGGACTTAAATGGAAAGACATCCTATGTGCTTGGATGAGGAGACAATACCATTAACATGACAATTTGCCCCAAATTGGTCCAGAGATTCAATGCAATCCCTATTTAAAACACACACACACACACACACACACACACACACACACACACACACACACACACATATATATGCTGCCTTTTTCATAGAAATTGACAAGCTGATCCTAAATTCATCTAAAAGTGCTGGAGACCCACAATAGCCAAAACAATTCTGAAAAATAACAAAGTTGGAGGGGACTAGTCCTACCATTTCAAAACTCATTACAAAACTATAGTAATCAAGACAGTGTGCTGCTAACATAAGGAGACACATACACAGCAATAGAATAGACTTGATAAACCAGAACTCATATACCTGTGGTCAATTGATTTTTAATAGAGGAGAGAATTCAATGGGGAAGAATACCCATTTAACAAATGATACTAAGGCATGCAAAACAATGAATTTGGATCCTATCTTATACCATACACAAAAATTAACTCAAATTGGACAAAAGACCCAAATGGAATAGCCAAAACTATAAAACTCTTTAAAGAAAACATAGATATACACATTCACGATTTGGGATAAGGCAATCATTTCTAAGACATGACACCAAAAGAGAAAGCAACAAAAGAAATCAAATTTCATGAAAATCAAAAACTTTTTAGCTTCAAAGGATAGCATCAAGAAACTGAAAGACAAACTCAAAGAATGGGAGAAAATTTTGCAAATCGTGTATCTGGCAAGGACGTTGTATAAAGCTAATTAAAGCACTTTTATAGCAACAAAAAGCCAGTGCAATTGGAAAGTAGTCAAAGAATGTTGACATTTCTTCAAAGAAGATACACAAATGACCGACCAGCCCATGAAAAGATGCCCAACATTACTGGTCATTAGAGAAATAAAAATCAAACCACAGTGATATAACTCACACCTACTAGGCCAGTAATAATGAAAAAGATGAACAGCAGTGAGTGTTGAGGCAGATGTGGAGAAATTAGAACCTTTGTATATTGTGAGTAGGAATGTAAAATGGTGCAGCTTCTTTAGAAAACAGTTTGACAGTTCCTCAAAATTTAAACAAAAGGTACAACATGATCTTGCAATTCCAATCCTACATAGATAGCAAACAGAATTGAAATCATATATCCATAAGAAAACTTGTACACAAATATTCATACTTTTCATCCAAAAGTAGAAATAACCCAAACATCCATCAGCTAATGCATAAACAAAATGTGATGTATTCAAACAATGGAATATTATCCATCAATAAGAAGGAATGCAGTAGGGCGCGTGGGTGTCGCAGAGGGTTAAAGCCTCTGCCTTCGGCTCAGGTCATGATCTCAGGGTCCTGGGATCCAGGCCCACATGAGGGCTCTCTGCTCAGCAGGGAGTCTGCTTCCTCCTCTGCCTGCCTCTCTGCCTACTTGTGATCTCTCTCTGTCAAATAAATAAATAAAATCTTAAAAAAAGAAGAAGAAGAAGGAGGAATGCAGTAATGGGATGCCTGGGTCATTCTGTTGGTTAAGCATCTAATTCTTGATTTTGGCTCTGGTCATAGTCTCAGGGTCATGGGATTGAGCCCAGAGTCAGTGGCTGTGCTCAGCAGGGAGTCTGCTTGAGATTCTCTCTCTCCCTCTCCCTGCCCCTTCCCTGTCTCTCTCTCTCAAAAATATATAAATATTTTTTTAAAAATAGAAGGAATGAAGTACGGATACATATGCTACAATATGGATAAACCTTAAAAACATTGCTGGGAAAGAAGCCAGACACAAAAGTTCACATACTGTGTGATTCCATCTTTGTGAAATGTCCAGAATAAGTAAACCTATACAGATAGAAAGTAGAATGGTGGTTGCCAGGGACTGGGGGCAGTGGGTAATGAGGAATGACTGCTAATGGATATGAAGTTTCTTTTTTAGAATAATTAAAATGTTCCAGAATTAGATTCTAGTGATGGTTACACAACTCTGTAAATATACTAAAAACCACTGAATTGTACTTTAAAAGCATGAATTATATGATATGTAAATTATGCCTCAATTTAACGTCTTTTAAAAGCCTCTTTTTCACCAAACACAACCAAAAGAAGGTGACCTTGAAAAGGGAGGGAAACAGTTGGCAGGGGAGGGAATCCCTTGTTTCTAGAGAAAGGCCCTAGAAAAAAAAAAAAAAAAAGAGTATTCTTTTTTTTTTTAATTCAAGATAATTAAAGGTGGTTTACAAGACATTCATGTTTGAAGTACTGCACCAAATAGCAACTTCATCTAATCTAGAAAGTGGTTTCAGACAGTTCTGATTGAAAAGAAAGGGAAAAGAGATTTCCAAAATGACGAGCTGTGGCAGATGTTTTTTGCTTTTCAGAGTGGCAGGAGTTCAAAGGGGGTATGTAGGATTCTCTGGCTTCAGAAAAGGCTTCAATCTCACAAGACTAGGAACATTAGCAAGCTGAGAGCCAGCCCCAGCGGGGTGTCACCAGAGTAAAGGAGATAGGACATGGCTGGGCAAGCCGAGAGATCTGGAAGAAAAATTAGCTGGGCAAGGAGGCCCTTCTCGACCCCCACCTCTGCCCCCACCACAGGAAAGAGGCCTGTGCTGGGGCTGTGGGGTCATGGATGCTCTGGGCCACATAGGTCCCTGGATGAGATATGGCAGAGCCCATTTCTATGACCTGGTTGGAAACCAGAGCAAATGGAAGGAAAACAGTTCTCCCACTCTGTCCCTCAACCCCCTAGTTTGTGTTCTTTATTCACTAGAATTTATTTTTCCACAATGTAATAAGCACCTGCAGAGGTCAAAATTTACTGTTAACCTTGTGAGACCAGTCAGAGCCCCATGGGGCTCGAGACTTCATTCTTCCTGGAGAGCCACATGTATACTAGAGAAAGAGGTGCTAAAGGGAGAGGGCTGTGGCCAGTGGGGCAGGGAAAGAATATGTGTGGGATGCCCCAGAAGTCCCGGGAAGCATCCCATGGGAAAAATCCACTGCTACTCTATTCCTTCCCAAGGCCCAGACTAAAGGCCTCCTTCCCCGTAAGGACAAAGCAGGAGGTAGCCAGCACACGGGCAAAGCACCAGGCTCTGTGAGTCCATCAGGAGAAAAGGGGTATTATCTCCTCCTGCCCCAGGAGGACAGAGGGCTCAGGACTGTCACGGAAAATCATCAGAACTGTGGAATGGACAACAGAGCTGCCTGGGCTCTGCACATCGTCCAGTGGACCCTGAAGGGATTATCCTATTTTGCAGATTTGTGCACCTTTGATTTCCTATTGGCCGGCTTCTTTACAACTCTCTTAGGAGTAGAAGTTAATCAGTGGAAAAGGGATAGTAATGCAAATGATTGTTGCCCATAGCCCTGTGAGGCATGTTGTCCCAGTAGAGATACAACTGACTTTTACCCTGTAGGAAGATGGCACCATGCGTTATATTTTATTGTTCTACAGGATATTATCCATCTTGCATCTATGAGCAGAGTTGTTTCAGCACTCCTGAATATATATGCATGTGTTCTTCAAATTCTCTTTTGACCTAATTTTAACACCTTAGTGGTTTCTTCATTAATTAATGATTACATAAAATCTCTGATGTGTTCTCTTACATTTGTGTGAGAGTCGTGGATTTTGCCTTTTTGAAAATGATGCGTCAGCAGGACCAGGCCCTTGAGGAAGGCCAACAGACAGGGGAGGAGGAAGGAAAGGAAATGCAGCCAATAAAGAAAGAAAAGAAGCAGGAGTGTCTGGGCACAAGAGTCAAGGTAGGACAAGTATTTTGAAAACAGGGAGTGAGCAACTAAATCCAAGGGGCATTTAATTAATTTTCATCTTACCTGACCACACAACTGCATTCAACCCACAGCCCTCCTTGCTTCTGCTCTGTACCACGAGTCCCTTCCACAGATGTGAAGCAACCTTTTCTAAACCACACAAAGCAAAGGATGTCTTGTTACTCCTTTCCCCTGAGACCAGAGGCCTATTCCTCTGACATTTACATAACCCAGGGAACCTACTCAAGCGTTCTTTGTAGAGCAAGGAACATTTACTTCAAGGTGATTTTCTGTTCCCAACCTGACTGAATCAGATAGCACAGAGAGAGAGAGAGAGAGAGAGAGAGAGAGAGAGAGAGAGAGAAAAGGAGGAAAAACCCCTCAAAATTCAATCTATCCACACACCTTTTTAAATAAAGTATACCCAACCTACTACACGAACATCCTTAAGGGTTGTCCCAGCACTTTAGCACCCTTGGAAGACAGTCAGTTGGCAAATCTGATCATTCCCTTCTTTTTCAATCATAGATAGGAACGCTAAAAAGAACTACACAGCTGTGCCTGAATACACGAAAGTCATCCAGCCCCTCAACCTTCCTGTTCCTTATTCCATGACCTTGGGATCTCGAGTAAGCCCAATTTCCCCCTCCCCCTTCTCCCATGCTCTGACCTCCAGATGGACTGCATTTACCATAGCAACAGTCTTCGCTGTCCTGTCCCAACTCCAACAACCTGTAGAAGGAAGGAGCAGGATGTAGAAAAAAAATCACTGAAACCCAGCCAATAGTTTTTAATAACGACCCCCTCCAGATGTTCTCTAAGCTTAAAAAAACAAAAGCCACAGGGAGCAGCTTGAAGATGCTCTCACTTTTTTTCATCCCCATTTATCCAGATGGAAGGAAAATGCCCCAACCACCAGCAGGCATCATTACTTTTCATTTGTTGAGCACCCAGTGGCTGGATCAGCGCCCTGAATTGGGGGTTCTACTGCACCACCTGCTATGATATGATCTTTCCAGGTGTGCCCGTAACTGCCACTTAGCTAACAAGCCTGGGGGTTTTCTGCTTATCAGAGGGGTGTTTTAAGTTCCATTTTTCTGGAACTGGAGGTGGCTGCAGTCACTGGGATCCCAGATGGTACCACTTTTCAACATTACAGATTCTAAGGGAGGAACCTGACAGCACAGTGGCTCTCCCTCTCCAGCATCCACCTTCTCACTTGCTTCCCAAAGGCAAGATGTAAAAGATGCTCTGGTGGTCATTTTCAAACTTTAGAGTTCTTGGTACCTGTTCAGATGGCGCTCATGAGTGCACGCCAGAATATACCTCCAGTAAATTCCAACAGTTGCCATTCTTGAACGCCACAAAATGTTAGGTAATTCCAAGGAGAAGCCACTAGATGACAGGCTTCCACCTCCTAAAGGATCTCCAACACTTCCAGTCTTTGCTGCCTGCAGGGCTAGGGACACTGGAATGACAAGCTGTGGGCAGAGGCGTTTCTTCCACTTATTAATATTCTCAGGCACAGTTTGAGGAGCTCTCACTGCACTTTAGGGAGCTGATTTGTTTGGGCATTCATTTGGTTTAAGAAGAATAATTCACGGGCGCCTGGGTGGCTCAGTTGGTTAAGCGACTGCCTTCGGCTCAGGTCATGATCCGGAGACCCGGGATCGAGTCCCACATCGGGCTCCCTGCTCGGCAGGAAGCCTGCTTCTCCCTCTCTCACTCCCCCTGCTTGTGTTCCCTCTCTAGTTGTATTTCTCTCTGTCAAATAAATAAAATCTTAAAAAAAAAAAAAAAAAAGAAGAAGAAGAATTTACTAATCATGTGTCAGGTGCCGTGCTTTTACATTTTAGCTCCTGCCTTTATAGAAAAAATGTCTACCTGAAAGATTCACAACAAGAGGATGTGTATATGGGCAGAATATCCACCTGTGTGTTAACAGAGTAACGCTGTTTTCCTGGGGTTCCAGGGAATAAAGAAGAGACCCACGGGCAAAATAAACGTGGCTATACATTACTGGAAAACACAGACGCAACTCAGAATGAAAAATCATATTAACAATAGCTGGCAAATACCGTTTCAAGTTCCAGCCGTAATTATAACATTCACCATCAATTCTACTTGTTCTTTCTGACTTTTAATGATTCAGTCACCTACTCAAAGATGAGAAAATAAAGGTACAAGAATCTGCATTTTAAGGTGTCAGTCACATCTTCAAAGAGCAGAAAACAGAAAATCTGTCCCAACTTGTCTAGAAAGAGAGAATTATCACTTATGCCCATGGGGAATCTACCAGTTGGGGAGGGGGCTGCTGGGGAGGGAAGGCAGGGAGCAAATGAGGACAGGAATCCACACTGGGGACGGTGATTACACAAACAGAAATAATCCAGGTTCGCTTGGACAAAATGAGGAGATAATTTAGTTGCAGTGGGATCAGGTCAATTTCAGAGCAAGAAGAATCAGGTAAGGGCAGCAGAGACAGTTAATAGAGGACATTTTAGACTCATAATAAAGACATAATTTCCTTAGGGCCTTAAAAATAACAATAGCTTCCAGGAGTAGTTAGCATTCAGACTCAGAGATTACTTGAGCTCATCCTGTTCATAAAGATATGCACATGGGTTCGTCCACAAGCACCAGTAACTAGATTGCATCGTTCTCCATCCCAAGCAGTCTTGCACAGTGACTGTTAAGCCCATGCCCCAGAAGTGGGAGAAGTGATGTGAGCACACCGCACAGGCCGGGGCTCCTAATGACAGCAGCTGTACCCCCTCCCTCCGAGTGTGTCTGGCTCCGGAAGGGCCAGTGCTCTTGGCACATTAAAGAGCACTTAGAAACAACAGGTTAGAAGAGCTCAGGGGAAGAACCATGTAATGAGTGATGGTTATTAATGACCATTATTATCCTTATCCTGACCCAAGAACTATTCCTCCAAGAATGTTTACTTAGCAAGCAGGACTGGAACTGAGTCAGACATGAGGGGTTCTGAAACTGCTGTTAATCTACCAGTTTTTATAGAGAGAAGACATTGCTCCATGAAGTGAAGTTCTCTTCTTAAAAATTAATATATATAAATGAAAATTTTAGAGGCCCCCATATTCCACCAGAAGAGAAACAGATCAATTCTCTGTTTGGCAAGTCACATAGTAGAGGATATCAGGGCAGGTTTAACATGAAGAAAATATTGATTTCCCCTTGTTACTTGATTCAACTTTATTTCTTTTGGATTGCCAAAGACCTCCATGACAGCATAGGCTGTGGTCTGGAGGGCAATTGGGAGCTGTATTTTCTGGTCCTTTATTTATTGATTAAAGTTTTGCTCTAACACATCTGAGTGAAAGAGAGGATTCAGTTAAAGCCAACAAGTATGTCTGATCCTTTCCAGATTTAATAAAGAGATGACAGCAGAGGCACCAAGAAAAGAGGTTGCAGGCCATTCTCAGTATGATTCATACTATTTGGGGGTGGAGAGGGTGGATTTATCTTTTTACTTGTCAAAATTTCATAATTCATTAATATAGTCCTGTTAATATTTTATATCACACAAAAAAATTTTGAAGAAAAAGTGACATCTCCTGGACATGATATTCTATGTGGAAAACCCAAAAGCCTCCACCCCAGAATTGCTAGAATTCATATATTCAGCAAAGTGGCAGGATATAAAACCAATGCATAGAAATCAGCTGCATTTCTAGACACCAACAGTAAGAGAGAAGAAAGTGAAATTAAAGAGTCGATCCCATTTACAATTGTACCCAAAACCATAAGATACCTAGGAATAAACCTAACCAAAGAGGCAAAGAATGTGTACTCAGAAAACTATAAAGTACTCATGAAAGAAATTGAGGAAGACACAAAGAAATGGAAAACGTTCTATGCTCATGAGTTGGAAAAACAAATATTGTTAAAATGTCCATGCTACCTAGAGCAATCTATACATCCAATGCCATCCCTATCAAAACAGCATCAAGTTTTTTCACAGAACTGGAATAAATAACCCTAAAATGTATATGGAACCAAAAAAGACCAGAACAGACAAAGGAATGTTGAAAAAGACAACCAAAACTGGTGGCATTACAACTCCAGGCCTCAAGCTCTATTACAAAGCTGTAATCATCAAGACAGTATGATACTAACACAAAAACAGACCCACAGATCAATGGAACAAACAGAGAACTCAGAAATGGATCCTCAACTCTATGGTCAAATAATCTTCAACAATGCAGGAAATAATATCCAGTGGAAAAAAGACAGTCTTTTCAACAAATGCTGTTGGGAATACTGGACAGTCACATGCAGAAGAATGAAACAGGACCATTTCCTTACATCACACAGAAAAATAGATTCAAAATGAATGAAAGACCTCAATGTGAGGCAGAAATTCATCATAATCTTAGAGGAGAACACAGGCAACAACCTCTTCAACCTCGGCCTCAGTAACTTCTGGCTAGACATGTCTCCAAGGGTAAGGGTAACAAACACAAAAATGATTGGGACTTCACAAAGATAAAAAGCTTTTGCACAGCAAAAGAAACAGTCAACAAAACCAAAAGACGGCCAACAGAATGGGAGAAGATATTTGCAAATGATATATCAGATAAAGAGCTAGTATCCAAAATCTATAAAGAATTTATCAAACTCAACACCCAAAAAAACAAATAATCCAATCAAGAAATGGAAAGAAGACATGAACAGACGTTTCTCCAAAGAAGACATCCAAATGGCCAACAGACACATGAAAAATGCTTAACATCATTCAGCATCAGGGAAATGCAAATCAAAACCACCTCACACCAATCAGAACAGCTAAAATTAACAGGTCAGGAAACGATAAATGATGGCAAGGATGCAGGAAAAAGGGAACCTGCCTACACTGTTAGTAGGAATACAAGTTGATACATCCACTCTGGAAAACAGTATGGTGATTCCTCAAGAAGTTGAAAATAGTGGTACCCTACAACCCAGCAATCGCACTTCTGGGTATTTACCCTAAAGTTACAAATGTAGTGATCCAAAGGGGCATGTGCACCCGAATGTCTATAGCATCAATGTCCACAACAGCCAAACTATGGAAAAAACCTAGATGTCCATCAACAGGTGAATGGACAAAGAAGATGTGGTATACACACACGCGCGCACACACACACACACACACACACACCATGGGAATACCATGAAGCCATCAAAAAACCTGAAATCTTGCTATTTGCAATGACGTGAATGGAACTAGAGGCTATTATGCTAAGTGAAATAAGTCAATCAGAGAAAGACAATTAGCATATCATCTCTCTGCTATGAGGAATTAGAGAGGCAGGGCTGGAGGTCGTGAGGGGAAGGGAGGGGAAAAATGAAACAAGATGGGACCAGTGAGGGAGACAAACCATAAGAGACTCTTAATCTCAGGAAACAAACTGAGGGTTGCTGGGGGTGGGGAGAGAGGGTTAAGGTGGCTAGGTTATGGACACTAGGGAGGGTATGTACTATGGTGAGTGCTTGTGAACTGTGTTAGACTGATGATTCACATACCTGTACCCTGGAAACAAATATATGTTAATTAAAAAAAAAAAGCTGAAAATGGAGCTACCCTACAACCCAACAATTGCACTACTGTTTTTACCCCGAAGATACAAATATATGATCTGAAAGGGTACCTGTACCCCAATGTTTATAGCAGCAATGTCCACAATAGTCAAACTATAAAAAGAACCCAGATGTCCATCAACAGATGAACAAAGATGTGGTATATATAAACACAATGGAATATTACACAGCCATAAAAAATGAAATCCTGCCATATGCAACACCATGGATGAACTTGGAGGGTACTAGGCTAAGCAAAATACATCAATCAGAGAAAGACAATTATCATATGATCTCACTGATATGTAGAATTTAAGAAACAAAACAGAGGACCATAGGGGAAGAGAGGAAAAAATGAAATGACAAAATGAGAGAGGGAGACGAATCATAAGAAAGAGACAAAACACAATCACAGGCAAACTGAGGGTTGCTGGAGGGGAGGGGAGTGGAGGGATGGGGTAACTGGGTGATGGATATCAAGGAGGGCATTGATATAATGAGCACTGAGTATTATATAAAACTGATGAATCACAGACCTGTACCTTTGAAACCAATAATACATTATATGTTAATCATTGGATTAAATTTTTATAAAGGAAAAAAGAAGTGACATCTCCTTTCATATACCTGCCCCTCTCCTAATTCGTGCATTTCCTGTTTAAGACTATTAATACTTAGATATGTGTCTCTCCAGGATTTTCTGTGCATTTGCTTCCATAAACACATACCTAGTTTTCTTTCCACAAAAATGGAATTGCACTATATGTTTTGTTCTAGAAGACAATGTCTTGGAGATCCTGCCATGTCAGGCCAAAGAGAGCCCCCTCACACTCTTTAAGAGCTGCAGAGTATTCTGTGATTCGCATCCTGCTTCACTTATCAGTCCTCTTCTCACTGATGGGCTTTCAGAATGTTTCCAGTTGCTGAATAATGCTACAGAACTCACACAGCTTGGCCTCATGGAAGGCCCCTTGATATATGGGCAGCCAGAGGAGAGGCAAAGTGGTGGTAAGATAGGTCTGAGATGGTAGAGGTGTGCCCTGGGAACACCAACTCCCTGCCTGGTAGCCCATGGCCCCAGGGATGGGCTCAGGACATCTAAAAGATTCCTCCATCCCTGCCTGACCCCACCTCACCCCCATTATGCTCAGACAGGTGTTGATGAGGCTGAAAATGAGCTGGAAGAGCTGACTAAGCCTCCAGTTAAGATGAAAATGTTGAAGCTGAGTAAACTGGTTGGATCCGATGACCTGATACCAGAAGGAATGTGAAGACCAGACAGGACAGCCATAGACACAGAGCACTTAAAGCCAATACAGCAGACTAAGACATCTCAGCAGAATTCAGAGTAGGCAGACATTTCTGCCTAGGGCCACAGCCTAGACAGAAGGGCAGGAGAGGGAGTAAAATCTGAATTTCCTGTGTTTTTATTCAAAAGAAATTGTGTTCAGCTGAAGACTCCCACATTTGCTTTGAATTGGCAAGATCAAGTTTACCGCCATCACTGGAAAAGATCCGGAGCTGGGTGAGTTTGCGGCAAGACCCTCAAGTCTCTGGGAGGGACCCCACAGGCCCCCAAGTCTGCCAGAGAATCAGCCCGATGAGGCAGCAGGGTTAGTTCCCAGCTAGCGGGTCCTGCACTGCAGAAGCACTAGAAGAGATACCTAAGACCAGCCCCACAAACTGCGTGGCTTGAACAACAGAAATTTATTCTGACGATTCTCGTTCAATTCTTGAATCTTAAAGTGCAAGACCAAGGTGTTGACATGGTTGCTTCTTCGGAGGGCTCAGAGAAAAACTGTTCTGCGCCTCCCCCTAGCTTCTGGTGGTTTGCTGGAAATCTTTGGCCTTCCTTGGCTTATATGCAAGCATCACTCTGAGCTCTGCCTCTATCTTCACATGCTGCTCTCCCTGTGCACGTGCTTGTGTCCAAATTTTCCCTTGGTGTAAGGACACTCGCATTTGATTAGGGCTGTTCCTAATGAACTCACTTGAACTTGATTAACTCTATAAAGACTCGATCTCCAAATAAGGTCATCTTCTGAGGTACTGGGAGTTAGAAGTCCAACATATCTTCCTGGTGGGACAAAATTTAACCCATAACAAGGCTAAGATCAGTTAAAGGGAAATGAAGTTCTACTTTCATGCACTTGAATTACATATTTGGATTTTTAAGCCCCAAAAGTATTTCACTTGCATCCAGAAATGGGAGAACTAATGGAGAGGACTGTCCTTGAAGATACTTAACCTATAACTTAGAAAATGTTTTCTCACAATTTTGTCTCCAAATTTAGCAGAACTGGGGGCCTGGGTAGTCCAGTATGTTGAGCATCCGACTTTTGGTTTTGGCTCAGGTAGTGATCTCAGGATCATGAGATCAAGCCCCAAGCCAGGCTCCATACTCAGCATGGAATCTGCTTGAGAGTCTTTCTCCCTCTCCTCTGCCCCTTCTCCCTCCCCCTGCCAAATAAGTAAATAAATCTTTTAATTCTGCAGAATTTGCAAATAATACCTGGAAAACCCATTATCTCACCGTTACAGAGGCAAGACCCTCAAGTCTCTGGGAGGGACCCCACAGGCCACCAAGTCTGCCAGAGAATCAGCCCGATGAGGCAGCAGGGTTAGTTCCCAGCTAGCGGGTCCTGCACTGCAGAAGCACTAGAAGAGATACCTAAGACCAGCCGCGGAGCCCTCCCCATCATCCAGGGAGACCACAGATACCAAAGAGCAAGGAGCACGACAGAAGCCAGGAAACTAAGGTGATGGCTCTGTTGGACATGCAGCCTTCCCAGGATGCTTCTCCTAATTCCCTTACCTGTCCATCCCAGGAAGAGCCAAAGAGTCAGAAGAGGGGCTGCAGGCACCCCAAGGGGTGGTCCAGATGTCTGTGCCAGCATTTCAAACAGTCAACTAGAAAGTAGGCAGGATTTGTCCCAAACTCAGAGAGGAAGAAACTTGTCAGAAGCCAATTCACTCTCAACTAGTTAATAACTGATGTGAGCTTAGCAGCTTGGCAGTGGCAGGCATTACGTGGAGCTCCTGAACCTGCCATTCTCTCTTGGCAGTTTCTAAATTTTTTTTTTAAGACTTTTTTTTTTTATTTGACAGAGAGAAACACAGCCAGAGAGGGAACACAAGCAGGGGGAGTGAGAGAGGGAGAAGCAGGCTTCCCGTCGAGCAGGGAGCCCAATGTGGGACTCAATCCCGGGTCTCCGGGATCATGACCTGAGCTGAAGGCAGTCGCCCAACCAACTGAGCCACCCAGGCGCCCCTCTTGGCAGTTTCTATTAAGACATCCAGACAGGGAGTTGGTTATGGAGCTCTGTGGGAGGCTGCTGTGTTCTCATATATGTCAGAGGTTGACTGCTTTTTTGTGGGGGAGGGAGGGCAAGGGAGGGCTTGGGGAGGGGGGTTGTTAGTCCCACAGGCGGTGGGATGCCAGAGACCCCAGCAGTACACTGTACCCAAGAGGAAGCCTGGAAAACTTGTGTGACAAAGGCAACAAAAAATGCTGAGACCCACCACAGGGAGCTGGTGTGTGGCTCACACCTAACTGCTAGATTGGATTTACTCCAAAAAGCACAAATTGCATATTATGTGCATAGCAGGCTGGAAGTGCTAGAAAAGCAGCCTCAACTGAGGACTGATGAAATGTGGTAAATAAACACCCCCCTCCCTCTCTCCGACTGGAAGAGCCCGTGTGCCTGAAGGGTTCCCCAGGGGCATAAAATCCAGCTGCCCACAAGGGTGCCTAGAACACCTCTTTGCTTGGCTGCTGCCCATCCCCCTTCCTCGAAGGGCATTTCCCGGCATCACTTCCCAAGTACACTCCTGGTCCCCAAATCCTCATATCAAGGAAGACCCACCTAGGATAAATGCTTGCTCAATTGGATTGTCCCCATTTTACCAAGATGTTAGCCAAGGTCTGAATATAGATTTTCTGAGAGACCTACCCTGTTCCACACCATGTGGGCTGAAGGGACACACAGCATGGGCAGAAGACAACCTCGGGGAGGACAGCAAGTGAGAACCGTGGCTGGGGGTGTGGAGAAAAGTCAGTGTCACTGAGAAAGAGAGGGCGGGTGTGGGTGTGGGTGTGGAGGAGCTGTTTTTTCCTGCCACGTCTGCAGCACATCCTAAAATGAGAACATGTGCCCTCTGCCCACTCTCCTCCTTTTTCTTCATCCCCCGTCTCCTGATTCATGCAAGTGTCCTGAGCACGTGACTGGCTCTTGCTGGCTCTTCTGGATCCAGCCTGTCCACAGGCCTCAGGAGTCTCTATACTCCAGACGTCTCTGTGCCTTAAAAGCCCACCCTTCCCCGTGTGGAATCTTGCTACCCTGCTGTGACAGGGTCGTCTGTTCAATTCAGACAAGGCAGGCTATGGAGTCCATGACGCCCTGGCAGCTGAGCCCCATCCCTCTGGAATGAGCCTTGTGGACTCCTCTACCTAGTTCTCAACTGGTTCAGGATCCAGAGTAAGTAGCACTTTTAAATACAAAGAATCACCAGATATGCTACTGGCATGATGGCCCCGCAGAAGGAGAACATGCTCCCTTGCTTTGACGGCAGGAGTGCCTCACTGCTGCATTTTGTAGACAAAGGTCAGATGGTGGACCTGGGAACAGACACCATGGCAGCAGCAGGTGGCAGGGGCCACACAGCCCAACTCCAGTTGCAAACATCTGGCTGCATTCCGACTCCCTTAATGAAGATGAGTTCTCTTCACCTCTTCAAACCAGCTGCTCTGTAAAGCAGATCCTCCTGACTAGTGGCACAGAAAAGAGAACCACTCGTGTCCTTAGCCAAGTGACATCACCTGTCAGGGCCACAAAGAACTGCTCTCTTTCTTCCAGCCCTCTTCCCAGGCCTCACATTGCTCCACCTCCTTGAACAGATGTTTTTCTCTGACAAGTCTTCGCTTCCCCCTTGGTCCTGCACTGCAGCCAGACCCCAAGGGGACTCACACCCAAACCTGTCTCCAGCCACACAGGTAATCCTGACATCTCTGCCAGCTTTAGGACCCCACAGCTCTATGCGCCCAGAAGTCTCCACACACAGAACTTCCTAACACTTCGATTTCCCCAGCCTGGGAATCACTACCCCACCCTAGCTAGAAGTTGTATAACTAACTATAAATAATTCCCTGAAAATCCCCTGCAGAGGTAAAACCCTCCAGGCTCCAGGGAAGACTCCACTGTCCACCAAGTCCACTGGAGAAAAGAGACTAGGAGGCAGCAAGGTAAGCTATCATGTGGTGGGCCTTGCCCTGCAAAGGACATGAGGCTGATTCACTCTGAAGTTGAAGAGCTACTGACAAGATGGATGGCTGCCAGGCTCTGATACCATGAACTCAATTTCAGAGTCTTAGAATGTCACCATGGCATGGTACAGAGAGGCAGGGGCAAAGGTGGAGGCAGGCCTGTGCTAACCAGGAGGACTGTACTCCCTCTGGGCTTATCGGAAATTCATTTCTCTGAGAAGAAGAGGGAAGCGGGGATCATGTGAAACAACTCTACAGTCCCAGACACTGGCCTACAGAACCCGAGTGACGGTGATCTGTGTTAGCACCACAGCAAGATAGTCACGGCGAGCTCACAGTCATAGGATTTGACCGAAAGGATGTTCCTCCTCCTCCTGAGACTCTCATTCTCTATAACCTGACACTCCAGGAAGGCCACCAGGCTTTCCACTGGGGCAGATCATGAGGGAGGGCCTAAATCAGAGCAGAAAGATCAGAATCACTGCAGAAAAGAAAGGACACCAACCAACTGCCTCTTTTATCTTCATATTAGCTCTTTAGGAAGTTCAAATTCAACATAGCAGATGTTTTACCTCCAAAGTAAACATCTCAAGCATCATTTTTATTCTTCAGTCCAGATGTCCTTAGACAGTGATGTCCACCTGGTCCAGGATCTTCGACTCTTTTGCTACCCTTCCAACAGGGGGTGGGGGAGGGGGTACTGAAACTCATTACTATACTTAGTGTGCCATTCTCTGCCTCAAGTGTAGTTATCTGGGCTCTCATCTCACCTCTGGCCATGGGTGAGAACCTGGGCTGCGAGTGAGAAACCTGGGTTTGGTCTCAGCAGTGAAAAGAGAAAATCTTTTACCTGTTCTAAATTCTATTTCCCCACTTCAGAAAATAGATGGGTAAACCAAGAAATCTCTAAGGTTCCTTCCATCTCCTAAAATGTCTCCACTCTTATTCAATTTGAAGATACACAATGGTTTCATTGCATGTATAGGCCATATTCAGGAAGCGGGTAAGAGAGGCAGATGGTTGAGAACAACTGCTTTTCAAGACACCATTAAAAAGTAATTTATATTTTAGGACTCTCATTCTTTCTTCTTTGAAAGCCTGAAAGAAATTCCTTCTTTGACCCAGTTGCCAGACAATCTTTCTTTGAGGCTTTCATTTCCCTTTTTTAAAAAAGAAATATAAATCTTGGTTTGGATACCTGGTTAGGAGTGAAAATGGACTTCAGGTGTCCCTCAGCAAGAACATGAATTACGGTCACCTACCAGTAGTGTGACTGAAATTGAAAAAATTTAAGAAAAATGCTTTCAGGCAGCCGATAAACTAAAAATGGGCAGTAGACACTGGAGGTTAAAAAAAAGCTAGAGAAAGATTGATGATTAAATAGTACATTGTATTTAGTGATGCTCTATTTTGCAAAAATGTCTTCCCAAATGATATTTTATCTTCATATTAGTCTTTCGAAGAAGAAGGGTAGTCACTTTTTTAACTGGTGAGCAAGTACACCCAAAGGAATAAATGACTTAATTTTCCTATCTGATAATGATAAGCCAAGTTTCAGCCTCCAGTTTGGCACTTGCTTCTGGGTGAGCATCGACAGAAGACAAAGAAAGGTTATTTTCATGGATCAGCTTTCCTCAGACCAGCAGCCAAGAAGGGCCAGGACATAGAAAGATGAGAATACGATAAGCAGGTGAGGCAGTGAAACTCTAGGCAGGAAAATCCAGGTTACTTTTGGAGAGGGCAGGAAAAATCACACTTCTCTTATCTCACAAGTCCAGCCCTCTGGGAGAACACTGTCTCCTGGGTGGCCAAGGCACTTCCATTTGTCAGGAGTCAACACAGTGTTTTAGGAAGAAACAGAAAGAAACTGTTTTGTTTTGTTTTTTTAAGATTTTATTTATTTGACAGAAACACAGCTAGAGAGGGAACACAAGCAGGGAGAGCGAGAGAGGGAGAAGCAGGCTTCCCGCCGAGCAGGGAGCCTGATGCCGGGCTCGATCCTGGGACTCCTTGGACTCTGGGATCATGACCTGAGCCAAAGACAGATGCTTAAAAACTGAGCCACCCAGGCACCATACTGTTAAGATCCTAAAATTAGGGTATAGCCAACTGTTTTGTTTCAGTTTCCTAGCACTGCCCTCCCAGTCTGCAAAAATAAAGACCGCCTGGCATATTATAAAGTGTTTGCTTGTCTACCTTCCCATTAGACTATAAATCCATTGAAGGCAGTCTGACGAATCATTCAGTGAGGTTTGAATTGGCAGTGAGAAATCATGCCCACTTAATCTGTAAGGTTATGTGCTTGATATATTTAGACAAGGATACTGGAAGCTTAAAAGCACTAAAATGAAAGTCTAAGGGTAGTAGTCTTAATATTACACACCTAATAGAGTTAGAGATTCATTCACTCAGTTGTGGCAACTAAAATTATCGTGAGAAATTCTCAAGAGACTTTCTCTGCTAGGACCAGTTGTTGTCAAGATCAATTGCCAATTTCATTTACCATCGTTAAGGGTGGAGACTTTGGGCACCTGTGTGGCTCAGTGGGTTAAAGCCTCTGCCTTCAGCTCAGGTCGTGATTCCAGGGTCCTGGGGTTGAGGCCCACAGGGAGTCTGCTTCCTCCTCTCTCTCTGCCTGCTTCTCTGTCTACTTGTGATCTCTCTCTGTGTCAAATAAATAAATTAAATCTTAAAAAAAAAAGAGTGGAGACTTTATGTTGGAGAGGCTGTGGAGAAAGGAGAACCCTCTTACACTGTTGGTGGGAATGCAAGGTGGTGCAGCCACTTTGGGAAAGTGTGGAGATTCCTTAAAAAATTAAAAATAGAGCTACCATACGACCCTGCAATTGCACTACTGGGCATTTACCCCAAAGATACAGATGTAGTGAAAAGAAGGGCCATATGTACCCCAATGTTCATTGCAGAAATGGCCACAATCACCAAACTCTGGAGAGAGCCAAGGTGCTCTTCAACAGATGAATGGATAAAGAAGATATGGCCCATATATACAATGGAATATTATGCCTCCATCAGAAATGATGAATACACAACTTTTGTAGCACCATGGACCGGAGGAGATTATGCTGAGTGAAATGAACCAAGCAGAGGGGTGGCTGCATCGCTCAGTCATTAAGCGTCTGCCTTCAGCTCAGGTCATGATCCCAGAGTCCTGGGATTGAGCCCCATATCAGGCTTCCTGCTAGCAGGAAGCCTGCTTCTCCCTCTCTCACTCCCACTGCTTGTGTTCCCTTTCTAGCTGTGTTTCTGTCAAACAAATAAATAAAATCTTTAAAGAAAAAAAAAAAAAAAGAAAAGAAGTGAGCCAAGCAGAGAAAGTCAAGTATCATACGGTTTTACTTACTTGCGGAGCACAAGGAGTAATATGGAGGGCAGTAGGAGAAGGAAAGGAAGTGGGAAGTGGGGTAAATCGGGGAGGAAGATGAAACATGAGAGACTTTGGACTCAGAAACAAACTGAGGGTATTTGAGTGAGGGGATGGGGGATGGGTGAGCCTGGTGGTGGGTATTGAGGGCACGCATTGCATGGAGCACTGGGTGTGGGACATAAACAATGAATCTTGGAATACTGAAAAAATAAAAAAATTAAAAAAGAGTGGAGACTTTAGAAAGAGGTCTGCGTCATATATCACTGTATTATTATCATAACTAGTGTTATTCTTAAACTGTATTACTATCATATAAATTTTTTTCATATACATAAGCTAACACTGTATCTTAAGTAAACAAATTAACAAATAAATAATTCATTGGTTGTGAGAACATTAAGGAAATGCTACAAAACTCACAATAAACGATACGTAGAAGGTGATAAACAAAAATATGAACCACGTGCGAGGAGCCTGGGTTGCTCAGTCAGTTAAGCATCTGACTCGTGATCTCAGCTCAAGTCTCTGTCTCAGGGTCGTGAGTTTGAGCCTCGCATGGGGCTCCACACTGGGCATGGAGTCTACTTTAAAAAAAAAAAGAAAAAAAAACATTTGCCATCAAAGATTTAGTAGTATTGATGCCTTAAAATATAATCCATGAGTTGTGCTTCACACAAACTTTAAAAAATGGGAAAATAAGGTGTGCCTGGGTGGCTCAGTCGGCTAAGCATCCAACTCTTGAGTTTGGCTCAGGTCGTGATCTCAGGGTTGTGAGATCCTGAGATTGAGTCCTGGAATGCACACAGCAGGGAGTCTGCTTGAGATTCTCTCCTTCCTCTCCCTCTGCCCCTCCCCCTGCTTGCACACATGTGCTCTCTCTCTGCCTAAAATACATAAATACAACTTTTTAAAAAGGAAAAATGTTTTATAAAAAAATAATTATATAATTAGTGGTATTATACATAAAAAGTAAAAAATAATAATAATAATGAAAGCATGCCAGCAGGAGCTCTGGGGCAGCAACCTGGAGCAGAAGCAGAGGAAGCCATTGCTGGCAGTTTTGGTGCTTAGAACACCTGAGGGGCTGGGTGTCAATAGGCTGCCAAAGCCTAACCTTCATACCTGGGACTTGCATCACTATTCAAGAATTCATGCAAATAGTTCACGTCTTTGATAGGAAATATTTCTGGGTACCTATTATCCTTCTGGTTCTTGAGGCAGACTCGTCATCAGCAAGGCCACATCCAGAGGTAGAAGCGAGGTGAGATGGGAGGGCAGGAAGTAAAGGCAAATATCCCACTTTTTTCTGAACAATATTCTTGCTTCCAGGTGCCCAGTGGGCTAGGCAGTCCACTTCCCTGCCATTTCTTATTCCTCATGTTCCCTAGTGTCTATATGAGGTCTGGTCTATGGTTTGTACTTTATGGGCATTTTTTGGTTGACTACCATCATTGTTTCTTGGCTGGGTTTCCATCTAAACACCTCTCTTCTCCCATTCTAATTGCACAAATATCAGCTTTGGAGACCTTCATTGACTAGAACACTGACCCTGCTAATAGTGGCTTAACCCAGTCTACAAGCATTGGTTCTTTGGTTCTCTTTTTCTTTTATGCCACATAACCCCTCTCCTAAAAACCCAGTGGTTCTGTGTGGCTTAGCACATCAAATTTAGATGCTTCTTCTGCTCAGTCTTGTCACCCATATGCCTCCTATCTCCCCATCTTTTTCCCACATTCACAGAAGACTCTCTTTGGTAATCAAGCAGACCTGCTGGTCATCTCAGAAGCTCTGTCAGAAGCTCTTGGCCAGACTCTAAAATATTCTCCTGCCTCTTTCTACAAATTCATGCCTCTTTTCCTTTCTTAGAAACCAGTATCAGACCTCACCTTTTCCAGGAAGCCCACCTAAACTAGGACCACTTGCCTCCATTCCACTCTGACTACTCCACCATCAGCACTTCCTCAGTGCTTTTATTCTTTTCATGGTTCATACTGACTGACACATTGCAGGCACTGGATAAAAAATTGTTGAGTAAATCAATGGATTCTATTGATTCAGCCTCTGAGCCATCTCTCAGATGTGTCCCTTCATCCTTATTCCCACTGTCACAGCCCCACATGCGACCCTCATCATTTTTCCCATGGACCATCAAAATAGCCTCCTAAGAGCTTCCTCTCCCATCCCTCCTCCCCTCTATTCATACACCAAAGTGCCACCTAAGTGAACTTTCTGAAAGCAATCTGATCACATCTCCTACTCTTCACAGTTCCCTAAAACCTTTTGGAAAAAGTCAAAAGATCTCAGCAACACTTTCAAGGCTCTTCACAGTCAGGTCTCAAACAAGTCCTCTGGCCTCAATTATTCTCCACTATTAATATGCCCATGTTTGAGTTACCCCTTTAGCACAGGATGTGTGCCTTGTCAGTGCTACTCCTTTTGCCAGAGGTATTCTCCCCTCTTCTCTACCTGATAAACTTCGACTTAGGTTTTGGTGATATCACACCACAGCCCGATAGCTGACCCACCCGACCTTGGAGCTAAACCTGCTCTCTTCCAGATCCCCACCAGTTTAGTCTGGGGGTGAGGTAGGGAAGGCAGGACACGCTGAGCTTGGTGCATTGTAACTGGGAGTGTGTGAGCCTCTTGAAAGCAGAGCCAAATGTTCCTATCTTTTGTATCCATGGCCCCATTAGAGTACTTAGCTTCTAGGATGTTCTTAGTAGTGCTGAGTAAGTGAACAAAGCATTTTGTTCACACCACGTTAATTTGCACTCACTCAGAACCATACACTCTTAGAACTGGAAAGAATATAGAAAATATCTTTTCCAACATGCTCATTTTTCACACGAAGAAACTTCAGCCTGTAAGGATTTGCGTGACTTGCCCAAGATCATAAAGAGGCAGAGAGGGGCCTCAACTCTGCTCACATGACTTATACCATCTTCTGCTTACTGTATGTCTAAAGTCATGATGCCAAAAGATGGAATAAGTGCCCCAAGTCGGGGGGGGGGGGGAAGCATCTTCTCTCGCATTTTCAGGAGGGCTATATACCCTCATTTGAATTCAACAAATATGACTGAATGACATTTAAAGACCCGAAGTTCTGCTGTGGCATTCTGCAATTACCCTTTGATACCATCTGGAAGCACATTTTAGTGACTCTATTTAGTTTGTCTGAAATTTTAAAAATTCTTCAGAGCCACTGCAAATCTTCAAATACCCTCTCAGGACAATGTATATTAAAAGATGCAACTCAGGGGCACTTGGATGGCTCAGTTGTTAAGCAGCTGCCTTCGGCTCCAGTCATGATCCTAGGATGCCAGGATCAAGCCCTGCATCGGGCTCCTTTCTTGACAGGAGGCCTGCTTCTCCCTGTCTCACTCCTCTAGCTTCTGTTCTCTCTCTAGCTATGTTTCTCTCTGTCAAATGAGTAAATAAAATCTTATTTTTAAAAAAAAGGATTCAAGTTAAACAATTTTGGATACTGACTTCCTCTAATACTCAAGATCAAGTTACAAAGTTCCCAATTTTTGCAATTAATCTATACAAACACTGATGGACAGCTTCCATCCAGACTCTGTCCCACGATATGATGCTGAAGACAATTTTCACTTCTCAGATGGGAAAAGTCAAAGAAAGATGGTAACAGTGATGATCATAGTAATAACAAACACGTGGAAAAGCAAAGGAAATGACAGTGTCAGTCAGTGGGAAAATAGGGCATTCAGATTCTTCTATCTTTTCAATATTCTATTCTACTCTAACACAAAGAGAAATGCTCCTTTGCAGAAGAAATTAGATGAATTCATACTTTACTCTTTTGAGCTCTGCCAGGCAACGTGCCCTCTAATTCATCACTATCTCCTATCTGTTGACACGATCCATCATGAGTTTGTAGCCTTCTAACAAGAGTGAACGTCTGAAAAGATTCTGAGAAATTTGTTCAAGTAAATACACAACAAAGATTTTTCAATCATTTGCCATAAAAAAGGGAAATGCCCACTTTAGAGAGATTTAGTAGCTTTAACAGAACATACATGCACTAATGTATGCACAGCCTGTAAGAGAGGAGATTATCTTTACACTCCTACTAATACACTCCATTTCCAGTCCTTTGTCCTGCCTACAGTTAAAACAGGTTGCGGGAGTCCCATTACCATCATTCTGTGCTATCTCAAAGTTAAATCATAATGAGCTTTGAGATTGTGAGTTGTTTCCTTCTTCTTTCTGCAGAAACGCAGGCTCCTTTTCCATTTTGGAGGATCTGAACCTCCAGGTTTCTATGATTGCCTCTCACGCCTTCTCTCTTCTTTTATTCTCTTCCCTTCTTTGGCTCAAAAAGCAAACTCATTACCAAACCAAATGCGTATGCCTCCCACACAGAATCTGGAGGAGAAAGACATCCCATTTAATTCAGAGGAGCCATTTCGGAGGCTAGCCGTGGCCCACGGCTTCTCTGGCCTACAGGACACATCAAAGATAACCTGACTAAGCACAGGACTGTCTCTCCGGGGTCTGCCCTGTATTCTGAACAAAATCCCTGACCTGGAAAAGCAGCTACTTTTCCCGTGGAGGATCCCAATCCCAAATAGCTGACAATTTAAAAATTAAAATGATTATAATAATAACAACAAGCTCTTATGTAAGCATTAATACCTGCCAGGTACTCATCAAAGCACTTAATGTGTATTCTCACTGAATCCCCAGGACCTGGTCAGGCAGCTGCTCTCCCTATCTTTGTTTTACAGATGAGTAAAGTGAGGCTCAGAAAGGTTATTAACTTGTCCAAGGTCACCCAGCTGGTGGGTGGCAGATGCAGACTCAGCTTTAAATGCCCCAGTTCTGGGGCACCTGGGTGGATCAACTGGTTAAGCATCTCATATGGCTCAGGTGGTATCCCCGGGGTCCTGGGATCGGGTCCCGTATCGGGTTCCCTGCTCAGTGGGGAACAGACTTCTCCCACTGCCTGCTGCTACCCCTGCTTGTACTCTCTCTCTGGCAAATAAATCAATAAAATCTCTTAAAAAATAAAATAAGTAAGTGCTCTGGTTCTGAGTACATGCTCTTTACCACTATGCTATGCTGCTTGGAATTAAAGGATAAATGTATCCATTAATAACATTCCTCTCACCAAAAGTGCCATAGAATCCATTTGGAAACCCAAAAATTTATAATAGAGATAGTAAAAGTAATAAGAACAAGAAAAGAACAGGAAAGGTAACGAGGAACATTTATCAAGGGCTTACTATGTGTCAGATACAGCACTTATTACTCTCATTTTCCACATAAGGAAACACAGGTTAGGGAGCTCGCCCCCAAACCACAGAACTAGTAGCCATCAGTCAGGAACTGAACTCATGTACCCTGACTCCCTGACTCATCTTGGCCTATTTCTCCATCTTCCTTCCATAAATATCAGGAATGTGAGGCACGGAGGGGATAGTGTGTTATGCAATACACTAACCTGATCGAACTCTTTTCAGAAGCAGTCTTATAAAAGCTCACACCAAACTGCAGGTCTTCTAAGTCTCAGCCATGTGCTTGTTCTCACAGTAGCTGCCCCTCTTATGTTCCTTATCAGTGAATGCCACCCCTCTGATTGCAGAACTCCAAGCCTGACAACTGAAATCATTCCTAGTTCCTCTGTGATGCTCAGCACCCTGAAGCTAATGTGTCATTATGGCCCACTGAGTCTGCCACCAAACTCCTATTGAACCAACACCTTTGGCCTATGGGATACTGCTTCGTGTAGCCACTTAAAGGCCTTCACATTCTCATCTCAACTTCCTTTGCTGGTAGCTCGCCACAACTGCCCACCCCCCCATAACACACACACTGTGCCTTGCAATGTAGTCATGCTAAAGCTACATAAAAGCCATGCTTTTTCACACCCATAGCTTTTGCAAACACTGTTCTCTCTCTGCAGGCAATACTCTTTCCCAACCTTTCCATTCTGTAAACTCCTATACAACCTTTAAAGCCTTCCTTTCTTTAGCCAGGCAGAGTTAGTCACTGCTTCCTTGGTACTCCCATGTCATTTTTATAGTATTTATCAGCCCGTGTTGTCATTTCTTATCAAACTACAAATTCTGGGAGGGCAAGAATTTTGTCTTAAATTATTTTGTATCTCTAATACCTAATATCATGCCACTTCATACTAAGATTCAATAACTGAAAGTTGAACTACACTGAACTTCTCTCACAAAACAGTTGACCCTATTGGTTTAGCTCCTTGCTACTCCAAGTACGATTCAACAGTAAGGCTCTATGTGACTAGTATTTCAATAATATTTCAAAACAAATATCCTTTGTGTTTAGTGATTATTGACAATAATCTGAAACTTACTTTCCTTTCTCACCCAAACCAATATAACTAAAGTCAATTCTACCACTCTTCTAAAATTTGTGGGAGTTCAGAAATACAAAAAATTTTGCAACCAGGTATTATTTATTTAGGTATGCCCAGCATGGAGATGTTATATTAAGGTAACTTTCACCTTCTTGGTATAAAACAGAACAATCTATGAAAAATAAGAGTCATATTGAATAGGATAAAGAAAAAAACACAAAGTTCCTTTTCAACAATTACAACAGGAATATAAATACTTCAAGTTCAAAGTTTTAAATTGGCCTTGGAACTCCAACTAAATTAATACATACATTAAAAAACAGAATATATTTCCTTATCAGTTTACAGAAGATAAATAGCAGAAGGAGTTGATGGTGTTTCATGTTTAAAGCTGCTACAGCCCAAAAAATGTTTTTTTAATTAGTTTTTGCTTCCAATTTTATGTGGGAGGATCATAGAGCTATCTATTCATTAAAGATGAAGAGAATAAAGCACAGAGGGTTAAATGATTTGCTGAAATTATCCGAACTCCTACCTTCTGGTAGTAAAATAGCAGTAATCATTTATTAGGACTTACTGCATGATAAACAAAATGCTCAGCATTTATCTGAATCATCCCAGCCCCCATATCAGTACCATGAAGTAGGTGCTATGCTAACTCCTTAACTGTAATATTTTCTTTTTTTTTTTAACATTTTAATATCTCTAAAATGGGAAAATTCGGGGGTACCTCAGTGACTCAGTCTGGTAAGCATTTGACTCTTGATCTCAGAGTCCTGGGATCGAGACACATTGACTCTGGGTTCAGCAGGGAGTCTGCTTGAGATCCTCTCCCTCTCTCTTTGCCCCTGCCCCTGGCATATGCTTTTCCTCCCTCTCTCATAAACAAACAAACAAACAAACAAATAAATAAATAAATAACAAATAAAATAAAATAGGTGAATTTTGCAATCACTGTTGTGTCACAGTTTGACTAGCAGGAATTTTTCTTCCTCAGTTGTACACAGAAGAATGGTGGCATCTTAAACCTAAGAAAATACAGTAACAGCCCCATTTCTGCAGATAAGCGAACTTGGACCTTGTCCAAGGTCAAACAGCTTTTGACTGGCAGGGCCAGGATTTGAACCCAGACAGTCTGACTCTAAACTCAGTCACTCCCGCACAACAACGCATGGTACCCCCTCAACAGCTAATCTGCACTCACAGAATCCGACTTGTCAGTGGATGCTGTGCACTTGCCCTAGAAGGCAGCAGTCTCTGGCTGCCAGGGTCACTGGGAAGAATGATGTATGCTGAGTGAATGAAAAATCGAGTTTCCCTTAACAAGTGGCCTTTGACTTCTTTGGGGCTCCTGCAGGGATACAAAGCATCTATCAGTAGGAAAGGCCTGTAAGAAATGCTCATTCTTCTTAGAGGCTGGAGTCTTCCAGGGGGTGTCATGGGGTCATCCCCCAGTTCTGCATCTCCCTCTCACAAAGTCAGCCAAGTGGTGCGCCTGGGTGGCTCAGTCATTAGGTGTCTGCCTTCAGCTCAGGTCATGATCCCAGAGTCCTGGGATGGAGCCCCACATCAGATTCCCTGCTCAGTGGGAAGCCTGCTACTCCCTCTCCCACTCCCACTTCCCTCTCTATGTTTTTCTCTATCAAATAAATAAAATCTTAAAAACAAAACAAAAAAAGGCAGCCAAATGAGAACTCACCTCTGATGAGATCATCACCTGCTATGAACTTACTCTATTTCCTAACATAAAGCCTGATTTTTCCCAAAACTGTGAAAACCCCTCTAAGACCACAGTGAAGTTTCCATGATTGGTTGTATTTATAAAAAAACAAATTTGGGGGCACCTGGGTGGCTCAGTTGGTTGGGTGACTGCCTTCGGCTCAGGTCATGATCCCGGAGAACCAGGATTGAGCCCGGGCTGCCTGCTCGGTGGGAGGCCTGCTTCTCCCTCTCTCATTGCCCCCGTTTGTATTCCCTCTCTCTGTGTATTTCTCTCTGTCAAATAAATAAGTAAAATCTTTAAAAAAAAAAATTTTGGCAAGGCTTAAACTTGGCAATAACAAAATAGATACGTATTTCTCATTAATGGGAATTAGAATGAAGTTGTATGCAGGAACTGGAATGTGTCAGCTGCTGAAAGAGAGAGAAGCAGTTGATTGGGACAGCAGTGAGACTCCTTAGGTTTTCTTTTGTGAAGGAATTAGTTTGTATTGATTCATTTATGTCTGATGTAACTCAGTAGTCCTCGCCCTGCCCGCGGGAAGCCTGCCTGGACTAGTGCATGATAAGGAGCTGGCAGAGCAGCTCAGCTCCTTGGGGGTGATGTGTACTTCTCAGCTGAATCGAGGGTGCAGGACAGGCGTGACCAGCTCCTCCACCCGTGGTGTCCATTCCCTGCTTAGACACGGGCCAACCCCGTGCGCCATCCCTGCTGGCTGGGTATGGAAGCACTAACCGCCAGGGCTGCCCTGAAAAATCACTAGAGAGAGCCCTGACTCTGAGCTACAGAGCTTGTACTTTCTTGATTCAGTAAACCAAACCAAATAGCGACCCATCCTATTTCTCATGCAGGGAAAAGCTCACTCCCCCTCTGGATTCAGGCGTTTACTATCATTCCCATCTCAGGTGGAATGATCTCTCTAGTGAATTTGGTACTAGAGTTAATGGATGAACAAAAACAAACAAACAAAAAACACCAAAAAACATGCAGGCAAAGTATCCAGGAAAACTTTTAGCATGGATACTACTTTTCAGAGAGAATTAGAGGGGATGAATTTCAGATGTGGTTTTGTAACTAACTGACTGTCTTTGGTCAAGTGACTGAACTTCTCTAGGCCTGTGTTTCTTTATTTGTGACATTTCCTATAGAAAATGACACAGTAAATTTATCATCCCTAGAGCCTCTGCAGAGTCATTTCTCCCAAGAGACTAACAGTTTGCACTAAGTTGTCCACACTCTTTTGCCCAGAAACTTCTGTCTTCGATACACAACAATACCAATACATGAACAGCAGTCTGAATTTCTACAGCCATGAAAAGCATTTAATAAAAATAATAAAAAAAAAAAAGAATGAAAAAAAAAAAAAGAGGCTTGGAGAGATTAGGTAAAGTCACACATTAAGTAGTAGGAGTAAAATGTTAAATCAGGTCTGCCCCAATCTCAAACTCACCTCATAGTCTGGAGGCTATGGACCTGGGAGGCAGGAGTTGCTGAAACAATGAGTCTCCAGGAAAGAAGAATGGAAACCGTGTGGGCATCCCATGGAATTTGTAGAGAAACAAGGAGACTTTTAGAGAAAGTACTAGAGACGGAAAATATAAACTTTTTAGTGCCAAAGCAGGTGGTAGACCAGAGGCAACTTAAGGAAGCTATCCTGGGAAGGGAATGTCCAAAGGCCAGCCGGCCCTAGGTAAAGTAACCAGAAGGGCAGAACATAGGAAAAGCTGTCAGTCCAGGTTCAAGTCAGCCTAAAAGGAACAATTTCATGCCAATGCTCGGTGAGCAGTCTTAGGACTCAAACAGAAAGGGCTTTATCATCTCACTGACCATGACCCTGCTCTTGGCAGTTGTAATTTCATATATGAATTTCATATACGAATCTACTTTCTCTGAGAGAGAGAGAAAAAGAGAAAGCAGGGAAGGGGCAGAGAGAGAGGAAGAGAAAGAATCTTAAGCAGGCTCCACACCCAGCCTGGAGCCCAGGTGGGGCTCAGTCTCCTGACCCTGAGATAAAAACATGAGCCAAATCAGCGCTGAATCGGCTGAGCCACCAAGGAGCTCCAAGGACCCATACTGATTAAAGTACTTTGGTTGCAAAAACACAAACTGACTCAAGCTAATTTGAACAATAAAAAACAAATTTGGGGAAGTACATGGGAAAATTTACAAAAATTAAAGAAAAGCTGAACTTTAGACCTTAGAACAGTCAGAAATAAGAGCAGCTGGGGCAATCTTAATAGCAAGACTATGGGACAGTCACCTCATGTCCCTCCTCCAATCACTTTCCATTCTTGGGTCAATCTGTTTAAAATTTAAATTCCTGAAGAAAGTCTCACGCAAGTACACCCATGCATTCATGCTAAGAGAGAACTTAATTTATTTTGTAGATTTTATTTATTCATTTGAGACAGAAAGAGAGTGAGAGAGAGAACATGACCAGGGAGAGGCAGAGGCAGAGGGAGAAGCAGGCTCCCTGCTGAGCTAGGAGCCCTGTTCAAGGCTGGATCCCAGAACCCTGGGATCATGACCTGAGCTGAAGGCAGACGCTTAACCATCTGAGCCACCCAGGCGCCCCGAGAGAACCTATTTTAATTGGAAGTCTCTGCAAGAGCTGCTTGCAGTGTGGAGGAGTTGTTATTACCAGTAGAAGAAAGGATCCAGAACAGACAGAAAGAGTGGATGTCCGCTGAAGGGTCCCAGACCAGGAGTTCTGCAACAAGGCTAAGAAGGCACAAGCCTTTCTGGGAGCTACCTGGAAAGTTTGTGGGAGCTACCGGTTATTCAGAGTTGAAAGCAAACCCATGCAATCAAGTGCTCAGGAATGAGAAAGGCACATGAATCTGAGAGTCAGAACAGGACTGAGAGATACCAAGACTGGACGGTGTGACAAAATTTCACCTCAGCCCCAGTCATCTCAAGTATTTTCTGCAATTTGGGGGGTTCCCTCCAGAACCTGGTTTAGTCAGCCTGGTGCCTCCAGAGAGAGAAAGAGGGGATATGAGCTGTGTAAGAGTTGGGTAATTGAAAATAATAGTAAGCCTTGCCAATGACAAGATAAAAAGTTGAAACAATTGTTTCTGCCCGTGGAGAGCAGGTGGGCCCATAGCCAAATAGGACAGGAAGTATCTCTGGGAGCCCCTCTGGTTGTGCACAGTGCACAGTGACAGATTCAAACACACACACACACACACACACACACACACACACACACACACCACCCTTGAGTAAAACCAGGGAATAGACACTGTTTTCTTCAGTCTCTCCCTACCTCTCCTCAAGGACATAGTGTCCTGGGCTTTCAAACTGTCCTCCCCGCAGGCTTCTTTTATATATTAACAAATTCAAGCACAAGGTGGTATGCCTTTGCGTTTTAAAACCTACTAGCTTTTAGTCCAACTATGGAATGAAACATATTAAAACATCATGAAAAGACACTTTATTTGGTGTCAGGAGACTGGGGTTCATGAATCTAGGCTGGACACTATATTAAGCTTGTCCCCTTTCCACTCTCCATTGCCACAGGCAATGTGCAGGGCGAGGAACAGCGTTTTCTCATCTTTCCCTCACCTTAGCCACTCTCCTCCCTTAGGTCCGACGCTGGTCCTAAACTGCTCTACCTTACAATTAAATTCCATCCATCTTTCAGGTCTGCCCCAAGTGGAGGCAATGAGGCATAAAGGAAAGGATCAAACTGCCCCATTTCAGACCCCGGCTCTACCAGTGATGAACTGGAAAACCTCAGACAAATTACTTTGCCTCTCTGATGCTCTGTTTCATGATCTGTAAAATGGAGGTAAGCATACCTCTCTTTCAAGAAGTCCATGAAATAGCTGATGTAGAAAGAAACGCCCACAGTAGGCACCTGATAGCTATTATCATTATCTCTTGCACAAAGCTTTCCCCGGCCAACCCTTTCCAGAGCAAACTCATTTCTCTCCGTACCTTTGGTGCAAATTCCCTGTATCTAGATAGCCATCAAGTGCTCTGGGCTGCTAAAATGTTACCTTTCTTCTGACACCTATATCAAAAATCGTCCCCAATGTACTCTAAAAAAAAAAAAAAAACCAAAAACACCTTATTTGACAGCGTATGATCTCGTGTGCTCCTTTTCCAGGAAATGTCCTGCTAACTCAACTCCCCCATCATCATTAAGTCGTATGACCTAGCAGCATGAGTAAGATGTTCAGAAAAGACTATTTTGAGTAAGAAGTTTATACTATACTCAAATATATCCGAATCTGTGCTCATTTTCCTTTTCAATTTAACCTAGAAATGATTTTCATGTAGACAGGCTTAATTTCTGAACCTCAAGACAAGCCCTTATTTCCTTACCCTCAGAGTGAGTCACTTCTCTTTTTCTGCTATTAATCCTATCTGCACCGTCCACAGCCTGGCAGTCCTGTGTCCTTGTTGTTCATGTCACCCTCCGAGTCTCGGTTGTGTTTAGCACCACGATGTGTTAACCTAGGAGAGGCACAGATGTGGGTGGGAATAAGAGCCAGGCTTTGTTAGAAACTCTGCCCGCTCCTCCCCTTACACACCTCCCCAGGCACCACAGCCCTCTAAAGAGCTATTGGATTTGGGTCTCATTTCAGTCAATTTAATCGAAAGTCCAACAAGAGCTGCTTCACTTGAGTACAAATACAGCAAGCGAGGAAGTTTAGAGCCCTACTACCAACTCTGCAAGTTCAAGCCAGAGACACAATCTGGCTTTAGTGGAAGAGATGAAAGGGCATGGTTGATAGCTTCCCTGGGTGGGGAGGGAAATTAAATCTGAAAGCTGTTTCTGCTGAGTGTGCTCATTGTCAGGTGTCTACGAAGAGATCCCTAAAAATTGAGCAAGATCAAAGGACTCATCAAAGATCCATTCATCAAAGCTGGAACTCCATGCAGTCTGTGTTAGAAACCATGTCTTCCATCCACACCCAGGAGACAGTCTTCAGTCCCGCTTATTGGTGTAAATCAAAGAATACCCAAAATGGGGAAGGGAGAAAAAGATAAATGCCAGGAAAATCAAGGTCTCTGAGGGCTTTATAGCCTTTTGAGACTTTTAAGAAAATCTCTACCTCCTTATTCCTTCTTTTCCTAGCAAGACTCTTACTAGCACCAAAAACAGATTTATAGTTCCTACTATTTGTAAAAGGTAACGCCCTGAAGGCCAGCAACTCGATCCAAACTGTTCTGTGGGCTTACATTCAGAAGACATAAGCCACCATGATATCAAAGAGGGAGAAGACATAAAAGCCCTCAGGAGCAAGTACAGGCACGTGTATTTACAGATGCTTTCTTGCTTTCCCCACCACACTATAGGAGAATGGTGAGCTCTGCACTCAAAAGACTGCCTTGCCTATAGTGGGTACTCCAAGAAATGGAAGAACTGCATTTTGTTTTAGCTACTTCTAAATGCTGGGTGTAAAAAGTTTGCCCTTAGTCACAGAGGATAAACAGGCAGAAAGGAAATGCCAGAGGCTACATCTATTCATGAGGAAGGACAAAACCAGGACTGGCAGACAAACTTCCCACTGCATTTCCCTGCAAGGCAGAATGCATGCTGTGAACGATGGGGTTAGATATAGACTCGCAGTCGACTCAGTATTGCGATTAACGATTAACGTTCATCCATGGCTTTCTACACATCATCTCCAAGGCCAAGTGGGAAGGAACAATAGATGAAATGTTTCTCCCTAAAAGATCTTCGTGAGACAACAGATGATAACTTTTATAGACTCAAGGTTATGAACCCAGATGTATTTTCCAATAAGAATAGAAAAACAGAAATCAGGTTTTGGACATTGCCAAGTGTCGTGACGCCTTTGCCAGACAAGCCTTATCTTAACTTTAAAAGCATTTGAGAAATGGGATGCTTCTCTACAGAGCAGTTTCCTAGTATTTTTTACAGAATAAGACCAAATGTTGCAGAATTTGGGAGAACCAAACACCAGAGAGTTCAATTAAGGTTTCAGGTGAGAACTATGTTCTCTTGAATTAAGTCTTTTCATGTGGAAACTGGATCCTCAGCTCCTACAACATTTGGGGCTGGGCTACAATTAGCCTTGCTCTTCCTTGTGGTTTCTGACCCTTTTCCAGGAAGTAACGGCTGAAAGTGAAATTAGGATGAGAGCTTACTGGTTGCAGGGGGCGGGGCAACCAGTCCCACTTGGAAAACTGTTCCAGGGAGTAGTCTCTCCAGGAAATAAATCCACACTTCAGTGACAACAGTGGGAAATGTTCTCCACAGACTTGCTACATGGCTGTGGGGTAGGGGATGTCACTGCCTGTCAGACACACAGCTTTTACTTGGGTTTCTTAGGAAAATAGTACCTGCCCTTTCGCTTCCCACTGAGAGTGAATTTACTCTTGCCTGCGCTCAAGCAGAGAGAGGCTGGCTGGGCTGGGAGCACTCAGCTACAGCCTATTAAACTGAAGTTGCCTTTAAAGTTGGTTAATGACAAGAAAAACTGTTTCCATCTATCTATATATCCAAGTTCAGACACAGGAGAAAAAAAGTTTGTAGAGAAAAATGCCTTCGTTTTACAAATTTGAATGTTACTGACTTGACATCTAAAAACTCTTAAAAACACATCTTGAACATTATTAAATCTATATTCTACGTTAACTCAAATGCATGCATGCTTGCTCACACACCCACAAACAAAATGACTTTCCTGGAGGTCAAACTCTACACAGCAAAACTGAGCAAAGGAAGCAACATACCTTTCCTCCCACTCTGTATCATTATCATCCGTGGTTAGCATTTACACGGCACAGTGCTCTTAGCTGTTTTTCACAAGCATCCCCATAAGCTGGGACTCAGCAGTAACCTTCCTTTTGAAGTTGAGTCAGAGAACGCTAGTTTGCACACGAGACACATAGAGGCCAAGGTATCTTCCCAGCATATCAAATCAAGAAACAATATCCGAGGGGCGCCTGGGTGGCTCAGTTGGTTAAGCGACTGCCTTCAGCTCAGGTCATGATCCCGGAGACCCAGGATCGAGTCCCACATCAGGCTCCCTGCTCGCGGGGAGCCTGCTTCTCCCTCTCTTACTCCCCCTGCTTGTGTTCCCTCTCTGGCTGTGTTTCTCTCTGTCAAATAAATAAAATCTTTAAAAAAAAAAAAAGAAAGAAACAATATCCGAGTATATACTTTCAAAACTGAAAATAAAGTATATAGCCAGCATATTCCCAATCCCAGTTATTAATCAGTCCCCCAAAATTTTCAGGCCAAATTTATAGTAATTTATTACTCAATTCCTGATATGTTTCTCTTTATTCCCTATTGCAATCAGTGCTAGGTACTTCTAAGATGAATTTTCTGATATAAAATAATTTAATATAAAATGACTACATACTTAGGGGGTGCCTGGGTGGCTCAGTCATTAAGTAACTGCTTCCAACTCAGGTCATGATCCCTGAGTCCCAGGATCAAGCCCTGCATCAGGCAGGAAGCCTGCTTCTCCCTCTCTTACTCCCCCTGCTTGTGTTCCCTCTCTAGTTGTGTTTCTGTCAAATAAATGAATTAAAAAAATAAAAGACTACATATTTGGAATTATCCTATCTCTGAAACTTACAAAGCCTGGTTCTGTTTTTTGTTTTATTTGTTTTTTATTTATTTCTTTTTTTAATAATTTATTTTTTCAGTGTTCCAAGATTCATTGTTTATGCCTCACACCCAATGTTCCATGCAATTCATGACCTCCTTAATACCCACCACCAGGCTCACCTATCCCCCTATCCCTCTCCCTTCCAAAACCCTCAGTTTGTTTCTCAGAATCCAAAGTCTCTCACGCTTCATCTCCCTCTGATTTACCCCAGTTTGCATTTCCTTTCCTTCTCCCACTGTCCTCCATGTTACTCCTTATGCTCCACAAGTATTTGTTTTAATATTCGAAGACCATACCCATATCTTAGTTGTCCAAGTAAACTGACCTAATTATTGCTGTCATATTTTTAGCCATTGTTTAATTATTCTAGATAAGAGTTGGTAATTATATATGTCCCTGTTGGTTTTAAAAAACAAATGAACCATTTCAACTTTTGATAATTTCATATTAGCCTTTGTTGGAAAGTAGAAAATAGTGAAGAAAATGCAAAGCAAATTCAACATCGTGTGCCATGACTTGTCAACTGTAAAGCACTATACAAATGTTTGCTGGTGTTGGTGATGAAGGGAAAGAGGGGGAGGAGGAGGAAGAGGAGGAGGAGGAGGCAACTGTCATTTCCATAAGGAAGCATCAAGCATCTTCATTTCTGGTCCTTAGTTTCAACCACATAGATAATTAGCCTTGGCTAATCCTAAACTGGTTTTGAAAATGTTAGAGTTACAACATGGCTGGTGACCTCATCTGAAGTAAGGTTTTGGCTGGATGTAAGCTGACCCTATAACTAACACACAGATCTTGTTGGAATGGCAGGATCTCAATCATTTATCCTGTTTTTTTATCTTGGAACTGATGAAATGGCAGAAAGATACATAATGTCATAAAATCTAACTGGAAATAACCTGGGACTAACTTTTTCTTTTCTCAGGCAAAGGACACTGAAAACGTCTGGTTCCTTTTCAAAATCAGAATATAAAATAACCTGCAGTGATTGTAACTAGGTACAAAATGTGATCATTCTGAACTCAGATTGTAACTCATTAAAGATTTCCTATCTGAAATTCCACACCAACCATAAAAATGAGCACTAACTCATGTACTTTGGGCCTAAAGAAAATCAGACAATAAACTACAAATACCTAACTGTGATTTCTTTGTTTGTGTTATTCCCTTGTGTAGCTGCACAGAGAGCCCATAAGAAGCATGCAAAGAGTAACTTCACCCCATTCAGATGCCTTCCTTTCTAGTCCTTTGTTACCTAGCTCCTATAAGTGACTCTGAGTACTTGGATAGCTGTCTGGTCAACCGGCCACTCCTGTAACATGGGCAGTAAGGCTGTGTCATGTGCTGAAAAGGTCACAGAGTCTGGAGTGAGACTGCCTGGGTTCAATCTCACATTTGCCCATTTCTAGCTATTTGACCTTAAGGTAAGTGACCAAACCCATGTCTCAGCTTCCTCCTCCGTAAAACGGGCATGATAAAATTGCCTCCCCATAGGCTGTCCTAAAGATTGAATGAGTGAATATATGGAAAATGTATGGAGTAGTACCTAGAGTATAGCAAGTTTTTTACAAGTCTAAGATATCTTTCATTGCTAAAGGCAAATTTTGAACAAGTTCACTGATGTCTTATTACAGCCTAAAAAAAAACCAAAAACAAACAAACCAACCAAAAAAACTCTGCCTCTCTCTGGACAGGCAGGAAGTTCTCTGGACACCCTGTGCTCTCAACAATTCTCTGACCCGCATTATACACTACAGATAGGATGACAGTCACCACGCCCTCTAGTGCAAGCATTCCTTGGATTCTGTCCATCTACCTGCCACTCATACAATACTTGATCAATTCCTCTGGCCATCACCACTCACTCACAAGGGTCCCTAGAATGGACACAGATTCAAGTGAAGTTTTGTTGGGCAATGGAGGAGTAGGGACTCTTACTGTCAGTAAGAACTAAAGCAAAGTCTCTTCCAAATCCTGCCTGAATACCACCCCCCCGCCCCCGGAAAGGAAATACCCTGGAACCCCAATAGGTATTTCCCTGGAAACACTTCTCCTTTATCTCCATCCAGTGTAGGATTCTGCATAGACATCCTACTCGTCTCCTCTGCCTTGGCAGAAACATCTGCTCAGTTCTTCTCTAGCCAAACCCTGCCAAACCCTCCAATATCCCCATCAATGTTTTTTTCCTTTCTCTGAAAAGCCTTAACCAGGTCCATTTCTCTCCAACATTTCCTGCAGGTTGAAATTTAAAGTCATGTGGGAGGGGGAAGAAGCAGTTGCCAGCGGAGAAATTCTCTTGGGCAAGCTGGATTCCCACTTCACCTTACATTTCTGACTGGCCTGTTTCAGAGGGTGCTCACATCACATTTGCAACTTGTGCTCTTTCCTTAGAAGGAGCCAGAAGCTTGAGAGTAAATATGGCAGGTCTAGTTTGAAAACTGATTTTAGGATGACATTTTTTTTTCCAATGGCAAAGACATCAGCATGCAAAGTGCTAGCCCTTTTCCACTTATAAAAAATTTAACAATGGACTACAAACCAATAACCTATTATACAGACTAAATTATGTTCTACCATGAGCAGGCAGTAGGTAAATAAATACGTTTGACAATAAGACCTTGGGACCCTCCAGGATCCGCAAAGTACCTCACTGTAATTTTTTTTTAATTTTCTGACTTAACAGCAATTACATCTTTAAAAAATAATTAAGTGTTGCTATGTACTAAATGTCTGTATCCCTCCCAAATTCATATGTTGAACCTAATGTGATGGTGTTTGGAAGTGGGGCCTTTGGGAGGTGATTAGATCATGAGCGTGGGGCCTTCATGAATGGAATTAGTGCCCTTTATAAAAGAGGCTCCAGAGAACTCCCTTGCCCCTTCTGCCACTTTTGTGAGGACATAGCACCAAGAAGTCAGCTCTCACTAGACACTGAATCTACTGGCACCCTGATCTTGGACTTTCCAGCCTCCAAAACTCTCAGGAACAAATGTTGTTTATAAGCCACTCACTCTATGGCATTTTGTTACCACAGCCAAAAAGAATTTCGACAAGCATATTCTGGATCATAGGCTTCTGAGGTCTCAAAATCCACTAAAGATTGAGAGATCCATAAGAAAAAAGTTCACTCTTGAACAAAAAATATGGAAAAAAATACAAAGAAAGCTCTAGGTTAATAGATACAGGTAACCAAATGGAAGCCAAGATAAAAGTGTCTTTGAATTGGGTTTGTCAATCTTTTGATGAAAATTCTCAGTTTTTCTTTTAGACAGTGTCACTTTCCTGAGTGTTATCCATAATTTTTATGGGAAAGATACATTTCCCAACTCACAGTTAGTTAAGTGATTCTGGTAAGACCAGTTTCCAAGGCCCCATCTCTTTGTTTCATTGAGCTGAACTGAAGCTGCTAACCCAGACTCAAGTGACAGCTCTAATTTACTTGTATTCCCTCTGAGATTCAGTCTCCTGCTTATGAAACTGAGATGATAGGAAAGAAAAGCTCTCTGCAAACTCTAAACTAATACCTATATTCCAAGACAATGCATCGTTCCAGGGGCATGTATACTTTCTGAAAAGGCTACGAGGGCAAATATATAACTTTCCGTACTTAATTTTGATCTGAAGCTTTCCAGTCCTTGATCCCTTAAGTTCCTTTGGTGAAAGATGCCTCCCTCCATTCTGCTTGAATCCTTATTAAAAAAAATTAAAAAGGAGGTTTTTAGTGATTTGCCTGCCAAGGGAAGGAACAGCTATTCCTACATATTTTAGAGCTGAAAAGTTGGACCAACAAAAAGAGAGGTGCCTAAATTATAAGTGGGATTAAACTATAGAACAAAAATAAATATAATGATTTCTTTCATCACAACCTCCATATAAAGTTCTTCTCTTTTATTCATTGATTGACTCAAACATTTGTTCAACAAATAGTGGTGGCAATTACAGTCACTGGCACTATCCCAGCAGTGACAAAACCAAGGCCCTGCTCTCATGGAGTTTACATTCTAGTTGTGGGAGAGGGTAGAAACAGAAAATAGCAACTATGTCAGGGGCGGTGCTAAGTAGTAAGAAGGAAAATAAAGTAGGCTTAAGGAGCAGAGAGAAGAGAAGGAAAAATTCTTCTCTACCCTCAAGGTAATCCATCTGGACTAAGAATTAAATTTACATGAGACAGATTAACAGGAGAAAAAGCCAAAGTTTGATTATGTGTGCACTGAGGTCCAGTAACAAAATTGAAACCTAAAAAAATAACCAAAGTGAGCAGTTTTTATACTCTTTAGGCAGAAACAATAAATCTGTGAGGAACTGACAAAACAACAACAACAAAACAACTTTGGGAGCTTCAGTGAGTAAGGAATTCTCAATAGAATTTGGGCTGGGACACACAAAGATAAACCCAAAATGGATGAAAGACCTCAACGTTAGACGGGAATCTATCAAAATCCTTGAGGAGAACATAGGCAGTAACCTCTTTGACATCGGCCACAGCAACTTCTTTCAAGACACAGGGTTAAAGCCTCTGCTTTTGGCTCAGGTCATGATCTCAGGGTCCTGGGATCAAGGCCCACATCGGGCTCTCTACTCAGCAGGGAGCCTGCTTCTTCCTCTCTCTGCCTGCCTCTCTGCCTACTTGTGATCTCTCTCTGTCAATAAATAAATTTTTAAAAAACTATTAAAAAAAAAAGACACGTCTCCAAAGGCAAAGTAAACAAAAGCAAAAATGAACTTTTGGGACTTCATCAAAATAAAAAGCTTCTGCACAGCAAAGGAAAGAGTCAACAGAACAAAGAGGCAACCCACGGAATGGGAGAAGATACTTACAAATGACACTATAGACAAAGAGTTGATATCCAAGATCAAATCCAACAACCAAAATATGATCACATCAAAAAATGGGCAGGAGACATGAAGAGGCACTTCTCCATAGAAGATATACAAATGGCTAACAGACACAGGAAAAAATGTTCATCATCACTAGCTATCAGGGAAATTCAAATCAAAACCACACTGAGATACCACCTTACACCAGTCAGAATGGCAAACATTAACAGGACAGGAAACAACAAGTGTTGGAGAAGCTGTGGAGAGGGGGAACCCTCTTACACTGTTGGTGGGAATGCAAGTTGGTGCAGCAGCTTTGGAAAACAGTGTGGATATTCCTTAAAAATTTAAAAATAGAGCTACCCTATGATGCTGCATTCGCACCACTGGGTATTTACCCCAAAGATACAGATGTAGTGAAAAGAAGGGTCATATGAACCCCAATGTTCATAGCAGCAATGGCCACAATCGCCAAACTGTGGAAAGAGCCAAGGTGCCCTTCAACAGATGAATGGGTAAAGAAGATATAGTCCATATATACAATGGAATACTACACCTCCAGCAGAAAGGATGAATACCCAACTTTTGTAGCAACATGGACCAGATTGGAAGAGATTATGCTGAGAGAAATGAGCCAAGTGCAGAAAGTCAAGTATCATATGGTTTCACTTACTTGTGGAGCATAATGAGTAATACAGAGGACAGGAGAAGGGAAGGAAATGGGAAGTGGGGTAAATCGGGGAGAGAAATGCAACTTGAGAGACTTTAGACTCAGAAAGAAACTGAGGGTCTTGGAGGGGAGGGGGTCGGAGGGTGGGGAGCCTGGTGGTGGGTACTGAGGGCATGTATTGCATGGAGCACTGGGTGTGGGGCATAAACAATGAATCTTGGAACACTGAAAAAATAAAAATAAAATGAAAAAGAAAAGAATTTGGGCTGGGGCAGTAAATTAGTAAAAGAGTAACAAGGATTGTTTATACTGCTCTGTGGACTCTAAATCTCCCCTCTCTGGGGATAAGGTGTCTACCTCCTGGTATTGGGAGGATGCCTTTCACGGGAGACATTCCCTGCTTTTGGGAGGACAGCAGAGGGTCTGAGTGTCCTTTCATAGGCTGTCTCTTAAATAACTTTTATCTAAAATAACCGATTCACCAAAGTGGCACATTTTGGGGCACGCTGCCCTTGCGCCATACAAGAGCAGGCTGGAGGGAGAAGGCGTCCAACCTGGTGGTTGTCATGCCATTCTCATTAGGTGATATTGCCTCTGAGCCTTAATATGGGGAGGCAGCCAGTCATTCAGATTGGGGGGCGGGGGCACACCAGCCAGAGGAAACAGGAAACCCAAGAGGCTAGATGGTGTTTTACCGCCTACCTGCTTGTGCTCGCGGACATTTCTCCCACATTTTTCCTTAAGCTCTTCTTTCCAGCTTACCTCAACTCAGGCAAATGGAGAGCCAAACAGCCCCTCCAAGCAAAGCGGCTGCGCAGACCAGACCTCATCCCGCCCACGGCACCGACCCCTTGAGCCTAACCCCGGACTCGCACCTGCGCAAACGGGTCATAAGGCGTCCTCTATAATGACCGACAACGAGCTTCACCTTATTACAATACTAAAATCTCCGCCCTTGGAGGAGCCTCATTTCATAACCTACTCAGTGGATATAGGCTTGTTCCTTAAGGCCAATGCGGGACTTTACGCCCTCTACACAGGAGGCTTCCCTAGCTAAATATTCATCTTAACCCGCAAATAAAAGGAACCCATCACCCTTGCTCAGGGGAGGCACGGTTTTGAAAGCCATTCCCCACAATGTCCTTATTTGCTGCAAATAAAGTGTTCTTTGTGCACTCCTCCACCTGGTGCAGTTTGTGACTCACCAAGCGGCAAACGCCTGCTGTTTCGGATACAGAGGCAAGGACGCCGGTGATGACCGGTGATGACCGGTGATGACCAAGGGTCGCAGAGGTGCGGCTGGACAAATAATATGCAGTTTTCAGGCCATGGTAAGGTTGTTGCATTCTACTCAGAGAAGAGAAGATGTTATGGGTTTTAGTGCAGAGGAGTGATATGATGTGCTTTATATTTTTAACAGATTTCTCTGTGGAGTGAATACTGGGGGAGGCGCGAGCAGAGATAGAAGCAGGGAGAACAATCAGGAGGCTGCTGGCGTCTGTATGGTAGCAGTACAGGTGGCAGAAGGGAGAATTCTGATTACATTCTGGGGGGTGCTAATGGACACGGTGTGCAGCAAGTGAGAAAAGGGGGTCAAAGACAAGTACATAAGCTGGAAGCTTGGTGATGCCATTGCCTGAGAGGAGGAAGTCTACAAGAGGTGTAAATCTGATAAGAGGAAAGAGAATCAAGATTTGTTTTGGACATGGTAAGTTTGAGCCACCTGTT